>OY982567.1:22909274-23048656 GCA_963859945.1 Euplagia quadripunctaria | reverse complement strand
GCCTATAAAAAAGACTACTTAGTTATTTTTAAGCTTTTATGTATAGAAGTCGTCTCCATAAAAGTAGTGGCATGTCTCTCGCCTTTGAAATATCACGGAGAAGCGGACGGTCGGATACGAGTTTTATTACTATTTAAGTAAAGAGAATCTGTCGCGGGAAACGATCACGGTTCGAACGGTGGAATACAAATTGAGGAGCGTGGATAGTTTTTGCAGTAACAATTGTAATATAACAAGTCCGGCCTTGTGCGGCAGCCTTTGAAACGCGGGAAAATCGAGTAAGTAGTCGTTGAACGCGAACACCGACGCGCTGGGCGACCTGCCGCGGCCGCGCCGCTCCTTACTGTGAGACACGTCAAATCACTATTTTACTATGTATTTATCAATTCTGAAAGGATGTATGTATACACTTACACATTTCGTGATCGCTCTAGTATTGTATACGGCTTGGCGTAAGAAGTAACAAATTAAGATACCTACGCATAGAAAAATATAAAATAAATAAAAAAAAGCCCAAAAAAAATAATATTACTAAGGTGTGTACAATATTAAAGTTCACGCTTTTTAAATAATAATAAAATACCATTATAAATATTTTAAGAACATTTACAAGTAGTGAAGCCACTTTTAGTAACAGAGTACTTATGAACATTTTTTTTAACTTTTAACGCCTCATCAATTGCGGTTTGTATTAAAGCTGTAGATGGTATAGAAAATGTGATTTAATTGTTGTATTAATTAACCATGTTGTCGATGATATATTATCTACTTACATAACATTATGTAGATTAAATCCAATAGAGAGATATATTATTATTGTTGTATTATAATGAGATATAGATAATATGAACGATTGTGTAAACAGTGTCCGGCCAATACGTGAATGTGTTAGATATTTTGCCAAATGCATATTCAGAGTAAATATTATATGTATACACAACTTTGCATGATCTTTGTAGTGCTTAAATAAAGCAGTTTGTTATGTAGTGTATTTTGAGTAGTTAAAGTTATATCTGAAGTAATCAAGTACAATCATCTTATAGAGTTAACTTTTTATCGTTAACTTCGGAACAATTAACGAGTTTATGAACGAATTTTTCCCGACTTTGCTCACTGTCGAACCAAAATTTAAGATCTCATTTTTTTTAAAATAAAGTCTTCAAAAATTATTTTGGGATCGTAGTCTTCTAATGCCTAAACTTAAACTGTTAGCGTGTGTTTATTATCTTTACCATTTGTTATATGTACGGCTGCGGCAAGATAACACATTTGATTCAAATAATACAGTACAGTGCTCCGTTTTACTTGTGGCGCAGTCTAATGTATGAATATATTTTTTGTACATTTTCTTGTAAACATTAATCTGGCGATACATAATACTTGAGGACAAGTAGGCTAACCTAATGGAACAAGGAAAAACAAACATGAGTGCAACAGATCGCACCAAACGTCAAACGGTAGCCCTAAATGTAGAAATAGCACTCAGTCGTCTGTACTTAGAATTAAATGAAGTACATAAACATAGTTAACTGAATCTAAACTTTATTCCATATTTAATAAGAGTGAATGTAAGTTAATTATCACTAGTGTTACTTGCTATATCGAGACAGGCGTCTAAGTTGTGATTTGTAGTCTTTTCGACAGGTATTTTAAATGTCATTCTATATTGTCACTATATTTATTATAAGTAACTGTGATTGTTATATCTATATTGTAGATCGGCTATTGGCAAGATCCGTTAAGAACTACCTCCTCGCGTCAAAATAAATTTACAATAAATCTGTGGCATATTTTGTAATTTTTCTGTCTAGAGCTATAGCGAAAATTATGTAGGTATTTTACCGTGTTAACACACCAGTCAATCATTTTACCAGTCTCGTGTAGTAGACACGTCGTTCTTGAACGATTCATTGGTAGATATATTAAAAACTGCTAACTTTAAATTGACCTGCTTTGTAAACGTAAATTTGATTACATAATTTTTTCTTTAGCTAGCGAGTTTAGTTCACTATTTCGAATTTCAGAAAGCTCAATCAAAGACTGGGCTTATTTTTTTTTAACAATGAATGCTTGTTAGCTTATAAAGGTCTTCAAAGAAAAAAATAATTAAAACGCTTCCAAAAAAAACGGTCTAAATATTTTGAAAAAAATTTTTTGCAAAGAGAGACATTGCAACATAATTTAGGCTTTTATTTTTTTTCTAAAGTTACCATCAGTTTTCAGCTAGCCTTATTTTATAATTAATTTTAATTTTTAATGAGCACTGGTCAAAGGGCGTTTGCGTGCTTAACTTTGGTGTTTGATATATGTATATATTGTTGGTTTTGTAAAGTAAGGATACTTTTCAGATACAAATGATGACTGAAATATTGTACTTATCAGGTCTAGATCCTATTTTTAAAGTAGAATCTATTTCAAATAAAATGCAGGTCATTGTTAATTCCTGAAGAGTTTGTGCTCTTTGTGCTTGAAATTTAAAAAAAAAAACTATGCTGGTTTTATTTCGGAGCCGGATATTTTTTAATAACTAAAATGTTTAAGTAAATAATTTCTACTGATTCAATGTTATATTAAGTTTTACAATAAATACATATTACACACGAGTATCTCTTTATCTCCATTTTCTTCACACTACTATTTGAACGGTTGGCACAAACTTGGGAACCACTGGTCAACATCTGGTTCGGCTGGACTCACTAAAGGGATGCCATCAAATTATGATACTGCTGCTATATATACGAGTATGTTGTATTTTAGAGTAAAAGATTTAATAACATATTTTTTCTAAACTGAAAGCTAGGCAATCCTATATTGGCAATTGGCATCCATATTTAATGTGGTATATTTTTTTATTAAAAAAATGTCCGTATATCTATATAGATGACAAGATAAGATACACATGTGTAAAGTTTCAAATACATTGAATTTCATTAGCACATTACAGTTTGACATACATATGAATAGAACTGTTAGCATTTACTTATGTTTAGTCAAAAACTATGGAGAAAAACAAACAAAAATAAAAAACATGCGTTGTAATGTTATAAAGTATTCGCACTAAAATGTATCTATTTAGTTAAAGAATATCTTCGAGACAATCAAGGAAAGTGGTAGTTTGAAGCGAAGCACGTAAACGCCATAATAAAATTTGTGATTACGTGAATCCAGGCGTTGACAATTGGCAGCGGTGTGGCACTTAGTATACAACTATTGTACCTTTTTACAACCATTGAGTACAAATTCTCACTATAAACGATATCGCGTAAAACTGAAACTAACACATATTCATCCAATTTTATATTTAACTGATTCGTTTACTAATCATTTTATAATTCGTCTGTAAATGTTTTTATCTATTGTTAATAAAATTATTCACCACGAATTACAAAACATAAAATATGCGTAATTTAATCATTAAGGTATAAATTGATACCGTACATAAACGTAACTATATACATGATGGACAGAATTGCAAAATGGATAAAAATGATTTTTTTTCGAAAATACTTTCCCTCATGTAGGTGAACATTTATACTAAATAACATTTATGAATTTTGATGTCAATTTTAATGATTTTGATTTTGTATGCAGACATTTTCAGAAATATCTGGACATTCCATTCCTGGTCAGTTTTTAAGTTCAATTTGTCAGTTTCAAATTAACGCTGTACGTCATTCACGAGGTATCTTAAAATATATACACACCTTTCCGTAACAATCTGTATAATGCTCGTGTTTAAACATAGAGCGAAAACAACGTTAAAAGTCAATTACCATTCAATTACGACTTCACAAGTCTTAGTCTAATTTTCCTCGTTGTCAATAAATTAATCATTAGGGAATGTTTTTTTTTTTCTAACTTGTAGCTGTACTTAAACACTGCTCAATATAATAATACGTGCAAGTAAATAATTAGCAGTCTTTCTAGCGCCTGCTGCATCGCTGCCTCTTGGCCACCCTCAAGTCACGGACTCACGCAGTGTCGCACCCCTCGCTCATATGTTACAAGCGAATGTTCGACACACCGACTCTCTAGTTTAGGGGTTGCTAGGTCATAATGCCTTACCTTACATAAGTTTATCGTTAGGTTTTATCAATTATATTTACATTATAGTTACTATTTTTATTTTTTTTTTCTCTTCCATGTTGCCTGTTTTGTGCTACACGAAGCGCGTAGACGCCGTGTTGTTGCGATACATAATTACTATTACATTTGTGAGGAGTTTTAAGCTATTGTAAATTTTACAGAAATAAAAAATGTTGTGAAAATAAATTATAAAAAAGTGATATAAACATTGATTTTTGCCTTTTATTTAACACCTCAATATTCGACGTTCATTCTGAAGAAAAAATTAGAAGTTAATTATATCTAGACTAGACATCAATTTACATAAGAAACGCTAATATGAATAAATGGTAGGTCAACAATAATTAATCTACGCAATAAATATGAACGTCTAAATCATTTCTGTTGGACACTAATGGCTTAAGGATTTCCTTTAAGATGAATAAAGGCCTTATGTAAATCAGGTTAGAGTCAGGGTTAAATGTATGTATATACATTGGAACTTAATCACGGTAATATTTACAAGATACCAATTTTTTATTTTGTTAGCGAAACTCACAGGAATAATTGTATCATGGCTTATAAATAATCCTTGATTAAGGTCTGATTTATACATAACTACCCGTTCATAACTTCACCTACGTTTATGACCTCCGTTCATAAGGGTCGCAGCGTGATGGTACATAGGCTATAACCTTCCTCTTTTTTTATGGTATAACGAGCAGACGGGTCACCTGATGGTAAGTGACTACCATCGCCCATGGACACCTGCAACTTAAGAGACACAAGTACGTTGCTACCTTTTGAGGTGGGAGTACGCTCTTTTCTTGAAGTTTTGTTGGTCGTATCGGTTCGGAAATACCGCAGGCGACAATTTGTTCCACAGATTGGTTGTGCGAGGCAAAAAGTTTCTAGAGAACCGCACATTGGTGGATTGCTAATTATCAAAGTGATGGGGATGATAGTTTTATCACCTTAAACGATGGCGAAACGCTGCGGCCGGTAAAAGTTCGAACAATTCCTTGGAGCCCTCCCTATGATACAGTTGATAGAGGATGCAGAATGAAGCTACATCTCTACGCCCACGCAACGGCAAGTAGTCCAGCCGATCTGAAATATCCTGTCAATCGACGATTCCCCTGCCTAGAGGTGAGAACAGTATACCATATGCGGCAGAACCTGCGCCTTATAAAGTTGTAGGCCGGAGTGAAATACTGTCTCGATCTGTTCAGCACACCAAGCTTTTTCGAGACTAATTTGGCCTTACCCTCTAAGTGACCGCGGAACTGGACTTCGCTCGATATATCCAATACAAGAAGAATTATTCAAATCTGATAACACGATCTAATCTCTAGAACTATGAATTAGTAAAAATACAATCAAACAAAAAACTATTCAGCTTTATTATGTTAGTATAGATATGCATACAACTCGCGGGAGTTTAAAAACTATTGGACTTAACGTTTCACGTTTGACACTTGGGGAATATTTATGCATACACAATATGAAGTCATTATAACTATTTGCTAATCTACAAGAACTAAATGAACATATTGACGAACTCCTAGGACACTGATTAACTTTGAATATATTTTACCTTTAATCCTTTCACATCGACCAATTTAAAAAACGTACAAGTTTTATAAATAAATATAATTTCAGGGAATATAAGATCACTCGAAGTCTCAAAGAATTCTACTTAATTCGTATCCATACTAATATTATAAAGCCAAAAGTTTGTGTGAATGAAGGAATGTATGTTACTCTGTTGTAGGAATGTCTAGTTACTATTAAAGTTTGTATGGGAGACTAATCATTTGTCAAGTTTAGGGATACAAAAATTCACAAAGTAAGCTAGTAGCTGGTGTACATTTAGTGGAGTGCTCAGCATGGGCGCAGTGCTTCGACTTCACTCTCACTATCTTCGGTGCGGGAAGTTTATCAGGTTGTGTGTATGGTCCGAAGTTTTGTCATATTTTGCGAGGAGGTTATGATAGCTAATGAGGCGGCGGAAAAGGAACGGGAGAGGACGAGTATTCCCCAGTCTCGCAGAAGATGCACCAGGCGCCGGCAAGTGCAAAACAATTTCCTGGCAATGTGCAGGATTAGCAGAAACATACCCGAGGCGGCGGCGCGAGGTGTTCCGTGCGCATCGCTCTGAATCAGAGGTGGCAACTTTTTACCTATTTATACCAAAGAGTATACAAACACTACGTTAATTTAAACGTATATAATAATAATAACTTGAGAACACCACACACGGCCGTCTGATCCCAAACTTTTTTTTTTTTTTTATGGTATAGGGGGCAAACGAGCAGACGGGTCACCTGATGGTATATGACTACCGCCGCCCATGGGCACCTGCAACTCGAGAGTCACAAGTGCGTTGCTGCCCTTTAAGGTGGGAGTAGGAGAAGAGGGGGAGGTGGGGAAGAGGGGGGAGAGGGGAAGGACGGGAATAAGGGAAAGGGAAGGGTTAGGGCCTCCGGTAACCTCACTCACGCGGCGAAATGCAATGCAAGCATTGCTTCATGGCCGGTTTTCTGTGAGGCCGTGGTAACGAGCAGAGTCGAGCCGGCCCATACGTGCCGAAGCATGGCTCTCCCACACATGAGGCAGTCTGGTTACCATAGGCAGAGTCTGTACTATGGTAATCAGACTGCTGATAAACATACTTATTTGTATATTACTAAATACATACATGTTATAGATAAATTACACCCTGACACAGAACAAATGATCGAGCTCATCTTCCTGGTAATCGAACCCACGACCTCTGGCTCAGCGGTCAGGATCACTTATCATTAGTTCGCCATGAAGTTTTGCGCACCCGTACCCGTTACCAGGGGTAACGGGGGCCTTTGAAAAGGGCTTAGGCTACCTTTTATACAGAAATAAAGTACCTACTGTTCCTCACCAACAGCTAGTTATAAATATAAAAAATGAAATTTTATCAGATTGATGTGACTAAAGTCTAAAATGATCCTAATGTGGTCAACTGATTTCAAATTCAATTTCGACGTAATGTACTTGGTCGCAATTCTGACGCCTTAGTTATTACGCTAAAGCCGCACCGCTAAAGGTGGGGATAGACAGTGCGGGTCGGCGAAACGACGCCGGCGCGACGCCACCATGTGATATCTTCAAGGCGGGGCGGATACGTGGCTAGAGCGTGCAAGCATCGCTGGGAGACATATTAACTAGTACATTACAACATTCTCACGCCGCGACGTCGTCGTCACCGCCCTGCCTGCTGTCGGCCCCAAGCTTAAATGTTAGGAATACTTGAGTACTTAGTCTGTAGAAAATATATATCCACAAGGCCGTTAGTGTTTTACTATTGGCCGTCAGTAGCGTTCAATTTAACTAACCATTATCTGTATAAATTTCAAATACACTCGTACTAAAGAAAGAACTACAAATCCGCTTGTACTAAAACAAATGAAGAAAGAAAACAAAAGAAGAAATATATTTATAATGACCTCCGTTGACAGTGGAAGACGAAACTGAAATAATTAACAATTAGAGAGCCTAATGAAGTCGAAATTTACTCTTTTAAATAAAGAAATATATTTAAGGCTCTTTGTTCAGCCCTTTACCTTTTATACCTTGTAGGCAAAGGCAGCACGTCATCCGGCGCATTATTTTTGATTAATATTTGAAAATTCTAAATGTCACAAGCGACTGTCCTTTTTGTCTTTCTAAAATGAAGTACCTGTAAAATATAATAGAATGATATTAATTAGCCTTTGAAGTTGGTCAATTGAGAAACCTAAGATTCGTGATTTGACTGAAGGAAACATTTTTTATTGGCCGATTTTCTTTACAACAATCTATTGATATCTTAAAGCGAACAAATACGAAAGTGCTTGCAACGATAACGACAAAATCACAGTCAGAATGTACTGTGTCTTTCAGGAAGCCGCAAACGAAACCTAAAGGATTTAAACCTTAGACGATAATTTCAAAGATCTTAGTCGTGAGTTCGATTTCCGCTTAGTGCTATTATTTTTGGTCTCGGTATTTCTATCATAAATTGGTATGTAATTCAACAAAAAGAATCTACGTATGAGCAACTAAAAGTACAAATTATGTTTAGTTAAAGTTAATAAAGCGCTTGTATAAATAAGAATTTTAATAATAAAATAAATTGATACCTGTGGTAAAAATCCTACAAGGAGACCTACATACCAGAGAGTTCAATTAGGTTCCTGAAGGTTCGCGAAGTCTGGCAACCCTGGACTAGTGCGGTGCACTATGCTTTAACCCCTCTCATACTGTGAGTATCCATGGTAAATGTGCTTACATAGGTACTATTTAGATACTGGCCAGGGCCCAGCTTTGGAGTAGTTTATAAGCAGAACTGATATAAAATCATAGCATTAAGCCATGGCCGTCACAATCGTGTTGCTACTCCACTTAGGTAAGTATTTTTTGTGAACCCCGTCAGCGTTAGCTATTAATAAGCAATTGTACTGAATAAACAACTTAGAAAAATCTGGAACCGTGGTGTAAAAACATAAATTCTATTGAAATATGTAGGTAACAGGATGATTTCCGTTGACGGTATTGAGGATGTGATTACGGGACTCTGTCCCATTCATCCTAGCGATTTTATTCACACTTTTTCGCGTTTGAATCAATAAAGATGTCGAATAAAAGTATTGCGCCGTTTTGCTATTTAAAACGTCTATTTTCTATTATGATTGAAAAATAACAGATTATGTTTAATAGACAATTCACACATTGAAATGTGTGACACATCCTACGCATCTCACTTTTCATGACTTAGCCGTTCTCCCGCATTTATGCGTGATTAGCTGCGCCCCGCGGTTTAACCCGCGTAAGTCCCGATCCCGTGGGAATATCGGGATAAAAAGTAGCCTATATGTTAATCCACGTCTCCAGCTATCTACATACCAAGTTTCATCGCAATCGGTTCAGTAGTTTTTGCGTGAAAGAGTAAAAAAACATCCATCCATCCATACTCACAAACTTTCACCTTTATAATATTAGTAAGATGTTAAATGATCTATACTGTTTTCCAAGAATTAGGCTATCAACAGCAAAAAGATTTTTTGAGCCCACAGAAAGCAAACTCTTCAGTTTTATTACAATAACACAGTAAGTATATATATGATGGAAAGAAGGTGTCTTAAATCAACAAGAGGAGCATGAACTCCCATGGATGGATACTTCGAAATATACTTGCCATGCTTCGTGCTGTGTATCGTCACAGATTACTGAGTAGTTACTGGTAATAATTGTTTTTAAACTTTCGCGACTTTGATGTGTGATTCGATCGAAACGTCGGGTAAACAAGAGGTATTGTACCTTTTAAAGATCATCGCGATTAAGTCCCAAATTACGCATCTAATAGTTACTAGTATCGTTATCAGAGGAGGTGATATTTGTCGCGATTGCTTATTGCAATTTCTATTTTTGCACGGGTGCCTAAAAGTTTTGTAAAAGGGCTTTTACTAAGCATGTTATAATTAAGTAATACTAGGTATTTATGGTAGTGCAGAGAGAGCACGGCCCCCATCACTTCATGGTTCGGTCGCTTGTTGTTTAACAGGGATTGTCTTCCGAGGTTACACCTAACTCCCCGACAATAAGACTCCGTGACGAAACACTGTGTGGTTTTAGTCAATTCGAGTCCGACATACCCCTTTCCGCAGTCACCGCTTAGCCCCGGTGAGTAGACATTTACGAGGTCATCTAAATTATCACATCAAAGACAGACAATATTTTAAACCGGATTGCATCAAGTTTTCGATACCGTCCGTTAGTCATTTGGCCTTAGAGAAGCCAGGGCCGAACACTTCATTTGTAATGTTACTTGAACACGTAGATGGATCGGGGTATTATTGTGCGAGCAAGCATCCAAAGAGATTGCAATATCTACGTTGTGATAACATTTGAAACAAGATTTCATCAGCCAAAATTAGTGGCCTTAAAATGACAAGGTCTAGCGCATCTTACATAGAATCAACACGATCTTTCTGATACGATCTCTTAGTGACATGATGGGTACAGTTTATGAAGAATAATATCTGGTACCTATTATAAAACAAGACGGCTAACCGCTCACGTATTATCCATTTCGCAAATTCTGCAATAAAATCCAGTCAAAGCTGATAAAACTAGGTCATATAGCAAAGAATTAGAATATCTTATTAAACTTAGTTAAAGTTCGGTAATTAGGATTTGCCTAAGCATATTATAAGACTGTGGATGAAGTTTAAATTAGTTTCTAATGCCTTTGGATGTCGCATATTCTGATATTTTTTTATCGTCTCATCAGTGAACAAAAACACTTTGTCCGTTTTTTAAATGTGGCACAAAACACATCCTTTATTTCACTTGACATAATGCTCTAACTATGAACAAAATTGAAGTTAAATAAATAACGTAATACTTGCGAATGTTTTTTTTTATGTTCATGTGTTCACTACACTATTAGAATAAACTAGGGACAATAACAACAGGCCAGTTATGCCGATGCGCTATTGTTAAGAGCAACAGCTGTACTCAGGCATATACCTTAAACTAGTTTCAATGATGTCCATCAGAGGGCTGAAAAAAAACCTTGAGTGAGAAAGAATACGATAGTAGTATATCAAATATTAGAAACTAGAATTTAATGAGCGTGCGCAAGCGCACCTGAATGTGACATTGCATATATTTTCATTTCATGATATATTCGACCAATCACATCACGAATAAATTGATGCCACATTTATTTCCAATTTTATGTTGGGATAAAGACTGAAAATCCTTTTATTCCATATACAACGTAACTACTACACGAAGGTATACTCACGGGGGAGAAAGATTTTACTGTCTGCCAGGTCAAAGGAACCGACGTAAATGTCTGCCGTCTGAAGTAGGTATAAGCTTTTGAAACTTTAAAGAATAATATATATAAATTTCAAGTTTCCTAAAATACCATTGAAATATTTTTTTTTTAATTTTCAACTTGTCTGCGTGATAATCATCTGCCTTTTTTTTTTAAATTGCTATGATAGTATATTTTGAAATATCTAAACGGCAGCTTTCCTAAAATACTTTTTTAGTTCATAAAATTATCACCCCTGTCGCACCTGAGTGTAGCTGGGGCCACCGCGACCGCGCTTAGCTAGCCCCCACCTCTTGGTTGCTCGCTAAGAAAATTTTAGGCTTTCCTAAATTATGTGTGGTCTGCCATTCACTGGCTCTTAGACTATTAGTAGTTTAGCAGTGATGCATATCCAAACAGATAGACATTTCAAAACATGATAGCAATGAATATAATTATTATTATTTTCAGTATTAATTACACTGCAATATTTATCATTTAAGATAAGTGTTAAATTGTTTATCACAATAAAAAAAAAATCATAAAATAGTCGTATAACTTTTTATCTTCCCCCAAACCACAATGAGAACTTCGAAATGAACCATTGCCCATGGAAAAATACTGGTCCGTGTGCAGCATATCTTATCAATATCGACTGCACAAGTGGCGCATTGGTTAAAGTGGTCGCCAAAAAATGGTGTTTTTCTGGCCTTTTTTTATCATTATAACTAAAGAACTAATAAGTGCACTACTGGTAGTGCGGTGGGTAATAAGCCCTTTATTATTCTCTAATTTCAAACCTTTACTTTATTCTATATTCTATATGCTGTAATCAAATTCATTTGTTTAACAAAGATATGTAGATAAAGGTGTCAACATTTCTTGTGTCCACTATATTATGCCATGTAGCGTACAAATGCAGTAGCGTATACTGAGAAAAAATAAAATAAAATTGAAGTTATAGTTAGACATTGCATGCTTGGCAAATTTCGATACCGTATAGCGATTTTACTTGCTTGAGCAAGCATAGATGATCATCGTCAAGGGCTTCGATCGACATCTTCAAAATGCTTACGTGAGATATCTAGATTAGTGTCAGCAGCAGGCAAAAGGCCGTAAGTAATGTGAGGAAGTTCCTAGCATATCTACTTACAGCCAATCTTTACGAATCAATATAAAGGTTCAAAATGTCGCGGTCGTGCATCACTAGCTTATTTCTCGTAACGGATTAACCTGATGACCCTTGATTCAATTTCCCGAATCGTGTTGACGGTGATCCCGCCAACCGCCGGCCATACGTGAGATGCGTGCATAAACAATTGATTATGACCCAAATCTATGGATGTATAATTTAATATTAATGCGGTTTTGAACTCTGTATTTTGTAATATCTGTTGGGGATTTAAAAAAACGAACAATTTCCAACATTTACAATTTACGATTGACTGTAAATCACAGAAATAAAATGTTATATTTGCAATCATCTTTCAGTTGATACTCAACGCGAGGGAAGTTAAAAAAACTCGGACATTTGATTGTCCTATAAAACAACTTTTTTCTAGAACAATAGGTTATAAGAGCACATATATGTTTGTACGTTCGGGGTAACTATTAAAAGATTACTAGAAGGTTTTAAAACAGACACAAACACGTAGATATATAGAAAGGAAACATAAACTAGCAAATTGGCCTTCAATTGTCCTTGAATGTTGGCCTTCAGTAATATCCACATAACACTTAGGCTTCAAATCTTCAAGAATGGATCTTTTTTATTTTCATAGGGTCATCAACATGCGAGCGATATTTTAGTTATACAAGCACCTGGTCGCTGATGATTTAAGTATCAAAAATATTGATTTTTACAACTTAAGTCACTGAAATTAATAAAAAGAAAACACTAAATTAATAACACTCACAAAGAAATAACACGCGCCTACCCTTTTAATATCGAGCAAAAAATGGTAAAAATATATATATTTTTTTTTTTTAATATCGAGCAAAAAATGGTAAAAATATTCACGTTTGTTGTATGGAAGCACCACTTAAATATTTATTTTATTCTGTTTTTAGTATTTGTTGTTATAGCGGCAACAGAATACACCATCTGTGAAAATTAAAACTGTCTAGCTGTCACGGTTCATGAGATAAAGCCTGGTGACAGTCAAACAGACTACCAGAGGAGCCTTAGTAATGGGTCCTGTTTTTACCCTTTGGGTAAGGAACCCTAAAAAGGTCGTGATATCCTCCTCTTCGCGAAAATCAAATTGCCATACTGCATTCATTTTCCGTCTTCGAGCCCTTCGAGGGAACACGTGAAATTTATTTACATCTACCGACTTTTTTATTTTATTAAAAACTTCTGCTTCTGCCTATTTCACTTTTTATACTTTGTTACATCTTTTTTTATTTTTAAAAAAGACTACTCCCGCATTAGGAATGACTCCTGTGACGCGGGGGACTTTACAAACATACAAACAACGGACACAAAGAACGCCCAGACTTGGGTGGGAATCGAACCCACGACTAACCACTAGGCCAAGAGGCCAGTCAAAACATACATGTTATGACAGATATATTACTGTTATATGTATATTTGCAGTACGTCATCATCGCGGGACTTGTGGGTACATTATTTTCTCATTTCAGGTTCAACGGTCGGTCTCCTTTGTTTATCTAGGACGTGTTAGCATAATGTGATTCAGGACAGGCGTTTGATAATGTGTGTACGTAACGTTTATTTCTTTTAAAGTGTGAACGGGAACAAATAATATGTTATATTTTCGTTGTTAAAGGTTAAAGGGGCGAGCTTTACAGGCTAGCAAAGTGACAACTAAGACCACTTAGTTTATAATTACTTTAGCTCGTATAAACTAGTGGCGAGTCAGAGAGGACACTCTCTCAGTGTCTACTTGTATTCGGCAGGAAGAGTCATTATTATTTTGAACAATTTTTGCACCATTGTACTCCCACTTATACATATTTGTGCAATTCCTTAAAAAACATAATACAACGCGGATGAACGTCTTTACGTTCATCCACGTTGCATTATGTTTCACTATAGTCATACGACCATACGGTTTGTGACATTTTAAAGGTTATCTGCAGTGGTTATTTGTCGGTGGTCAGTTGATCGCCGTACTTGTATAGTATAGTAATCGTTAAACTTTACACATACTAGCAACCCGCCCCGGCTACGCACGGGTACAAATTATACACCTAAACCTACCTCATGAATCACTCTGTCTATTAGTGAAAATCCGTTCAGTAGTATTAGTAGTAACACAATGCTTGTCTGCTATAGAATGGAACCCTGTACATTGGTAATTTCTATACAAGACGTTAAAGATGGATACGTACTTGGATGGGATTCATTGGCTTTCTTCCAACATCTTTAAAATCCTTTACGACCTTGCGTTGGTTACTTAATATTAATATTACGTAAACATATACATAACAGTAGTGATAGGTACAATGTAAGTATTTCTTAGTTAGTATTTGTATGTTGACACAAACTATTATATGGTTCATACAAAAACTAGTAAACTTAAGTGAAATTGTGTAACACGGCCTCGGCGGCCGCGTAACATTCATTTTTACGATAAATTAATAAATTCCAATGCGTTTAACAAGATACCGACAATCTTTCTGCTTCATAAACATACAACATTAAACAAAATATTTCGTTGTTCTGAAAGTGTTTAAAGAATCTACATGTCTTAAGAGTTAAATGTAGTAGTAGTGCAGTATTTTTTTCAATACCTTTAACGTTAATTTTTGAAGTGAAAACTTTTTTAGTGCACTTTTCGGGGGGGGGGGGGGATGTTAAACTCGCGTCAGGACACGTGACATGATCGAAATTTCGTAAGACGGAGCCGAGTTTCTTATATTTAAAAAATATAACATTCGAAATTCAAACACTTATGAGCGGCCAGGAGCGCAGAACTTCCAGTGTACCCTATGTATACATTTAGATATGTTATTACCTACTTTTTATTTTTAACCTCATTATATATATATACAGATGTGTTTGTGTGTGTGTATGTATATGCAAATACATTGTGAAGTTATGTTTTCACTTCTGAAGTGCAGTCGTACGACTGACTGTTTTTTTTTATAAAGAAGAGGCGCAAATACCAACTTTGTTTAGAAATTAGTTACGTTTTCGTTCATAAACACGTTACTAATATGAATTAAACCTTTATTTGTCTCATTGGACACCTTACATTCCCCCTATTGCTACAATACATGGAAAGGCTAAGCAAGAATTTATTTTCACAATTTGCATATAACACAATTATTACAAGTCATAGATACAATTTTCACTCAATTTTCTCTTGTACTTCGCACTTATCTATATTAATATCGCAAAACTAGAACTCAACTAATACTGCAATACAACTGCCTTATATAGTCCGAACGTTATTTCATAGATAGTTAGTGACATTTCCCGAAAACTCGAAACCCCTCTGGAATCTTCTAGTACATTGTGGGACATTCCATACATATATCATATTGATTATACTATACTGATTTCATCGATATCGAAACAAGAATTTTGACAAAGCCATATTCGTTTGTATATTCCTGAGCAGTTCACGGCAATGACATCGTCCCGGAAACAACTTTACCTACGAGTAGCGGTCGGGTGGAATTATTAAAAAAAGATTGCTCGTGGATCCAACTCAACAAAATAACAACATTTATAATATATATTTACATAAACAATGAACGTTACAATAAATAAATACGACTAAATTGAAAATCTGTGTCTACCTTACAGTCAATGTGAGTGAAACTGCGAGCGTATAGTTTATTATTTCGTATTCATTTTGTTATAACGTTCAATAAATATCGACCAAAAAAAAACAAATCATTTGATCTTCACATAAACAACACGAGGATGATAAGAGTTAATTCAAATGCAAACAATTTTAAACTCCATTTAACTTATTATAAGTTTCATTATCATTGTTTATAAGATGTACAATAACAAATTACAGATCATTGACTGAAACCTGCCCTCGTTGACACCGATAATGATATGCGGAATTATCTTTTAATTGGTTTTATATCTGAACAGTGTACGGTAAGGTCTTAGTAGCGAGTGATGGTGGGATTTGATCTATCAACTCTGTAAACAAATGAACTGTGTGTATACACACCAGTGATAGTAGTGACGTCACTCCTACGTTGCAATACTGGTAGGCAAAGTGCATGTCGCAGATGGATTGTCAAATCAGCTGTTTTACAAAACAGCTCTGTCATGAGGAAGAGCTGAACGACGTCTTTTTCATAATTACTAACCTTTAACACGCACAATTGCTTAAACGTAATGCATTTCTCAGTGTAGCGGGTCAACGATTACAGTTTATGTAAATAAAACGTCAGATCAATCCCACGTATTATTTCACTCAGATGTCAATTCTTCGATTTGTCGCTCGTGGTTCTGTATGTACTCATGACAACAACTTTGCCACTTCTTTGTAATTCAAAAGTTCTGGCAACCCTATTTACATACGCTACGTATTTTGAGTTGGTAAATAAATTAATAATTGTTGTATAATTTGTATAAACAGTGATCCGTCTAAGCGCAATATGTGTTATATAGTATAAGTAGTATCGTTTGTGAGAACTTTTAATACGTATATGTGGAAATAAAACAATGATTTCCTAAAGTGTTACACAGTGTTAAAACAATTACACTTAAATAATACTTTTGTACTGATATAATAAAGATCTACTGACAGTGACAAGCAATGACTTCTTATTCAGCAGTTATTGAGATTTTTTCTAACAAAAGTGTTCGTAGTGTAAAAACTATTATACGCTTAGAAAAAATTATTTAGAAATTTGTAATTTGGACTAGTCAACTAGCTCCACGTCGGCCATACTTATGGTAATAAAACGAACTATTTAATTCAGCTACTGCCTACCAGAGGGCTAATTTGATACCACTGCAAATAAATTGGTAGGATCTAGTAGACTTTTTCCTACTGTGTAGCAATTAAATAAGTACATTAAAAAACGGACAATTGTTAATAAACAGTTTAAGAAAGTATACTAACTGAAAACAGCTTTCTATATGGGACGCCTTATTCAGATGGATATTTCAAGCAATAATATCCGTGATATCTATCGCCTACCGGGGAAACCAGCTCGACACCCGAGGTTAGTATTTCTTGAATTCTCCTCTGTGTACATTAATAATAAATTGCTATCGGCTGTGCGTAACTACAATAAGGAACGCCCTGTCAACGGAAAGTGAAATACAGAAAGCATTGGATTCCCAGTCGAACGAAAACCGATTTATGTTGATGAATATTTGCGCATTTTGCGCCCAACATTTAAAAGGTTCCTCACGCGTGATTTCGCTAAACGTAACAAGTTCAACTTCTGTTGGATCACAAATGGCAAGATCGTATTACTCAAAAACTCCGATACGAGGGAAACACACACAATCAAAACACAGCAGTGCCTCTTCGATCTGGAGTCGAAAAAATGACTATTCAAATTAACCTTTAGAATGTCTTGCACCTCTGTTAATACTATATACTATAAGTCCGTTAATATTTATTTGTTTTACTCAATAGTCATGTATGTTTTTATATGTAACACTTGTATTTTTGATATAAATCTAAAATGTTTCAGACACAATCAAACCGTTGGTTACAACGTAGATTTAAAAAAATTATGATTGTTTCAACTGTGATATCGGCATATTTTATGCGACTGGCGTTTCCTTATTTAGGCTATATATAATAGTGACTAGTAAACTGTGCATAAACTTATGTTGTAACGTTCTTACACGTAAGTTTACACTAATATTATAAAGAGGAAAGATTTGTATTTTTGTATGTAACGAATAAACGTAAAAATAATGAACCGATTTCAAAAATTCTTTTGCCGTTAGAAAGCTACATTATCACTGAGTAACATACGCTATATTTATTTCTAGAAAAAATTAGAAACCAACTCAAGGTGTAAAAATAATTTGCCAAAAATGTCTTTTATCGCATGCGCTGCGGAAAGTATTGATGATAGAACAAAAAAATGTTCTACAATATTATAGAACATATCAATATCTACAAAAAACTTCCCAAGACCATATGTCCAGCTATTGTAGTTATGTCACTATATCTACTTTTTAAATTTTAAAAGTTGATAGAAATGTCGATCAAAATCAGACCATGTTATCCATACCTTTGTATTAATTCCTATCCAAATAAATTATTTCGAATTCAAGACCTGTTTCAATACCTGTTGATTCATTTTTTAACCGACGAAAAAAAACGTGGTTCTCAATTTGACCGTATCTATATTTTTTATGTATGTTCAGCTCTCACTCTGTTATTTATGAACCGATTTTGACGATTCTTTTTTTGTTAGATAGGGTATACCTCAAGGGTGGTCTCATGTCAAGGAAGTGAACATCTGATGATGGGATCCTGATAAAATTGAGAGAACCCCTCGAAAATTGTATGAACAAATGTTCTGTTTCTGTTTACTTTTCATAACCTAATCAGGTATTTGCGTTTAGGAATAATCACATCATGAAACTGAACTGATGATGGAAAAAATACCTTTCCTTAACAATCTGAAGTTAGATATAAAAACTGTAGTTTTAGTGACAGAAACCACTTAATATGCTTTAAAAAAAATACATTTGATAGCGTTTTATAGTATTTAGTATTAAATATATTAAAAGATAGTAGTTATCAGAGTAATAAAAGATGACGCAAGCCACAAAAAAATCATAAAATAAAAAACTTTTTAACAAAAAATTCAACCGACGAAAATAACTAAAAAAAGCAAAAAATAAATAAACCACATAAGTCTTGAGTATTGAGCTTATTTACATAAACTATCAAATTTTATATTAACTAATTTTCAGTCGGCGCCAAATTATAAAACATAAACTCAGTTTAAATAATTCATTACATTCTTTAGATTACGAAGAAACAGAAAAACTCAGAACTATAGTTAATTAATAACTTGAATTATATAAAGAAATGTTATACAACTTTAATAGTATTTTTTTATGCATACAGAAATATATGTAATGTACTAGACTAATGAAGTTGAACCTGAGTAATGTACATATAATAAGCTATGTAAGTATCTGTGTGTTTGCAATGTAATTATGTATGTATTAAAACTATTACTACTGTATCACAAAGCGATGGTAACTTATGTCACTGATTGGAGAACCACCTGATTTCTAAAATACGAGCAAATCTCAGTTTGGAAATCAGTATTTATATTTATTTAAAATATTTTTCATCGCAATTTATCAAGTAACCTTATGGGTTAAGATAAAACAAATTCCAGTATTACTACATTATGTTTAAGTATTTTGTAACGTAGGTTTTATTTTATTGTAATTTTTATCGTGGGAGAGCCATGCACGGCACGTATCACCTCACAGAAAACCGGCAGTGAAGCATTGCTCGCATTGCTTTTCGCCGAGTGAGTGAGGTTACCGGAGGTCCTAACCCTTCCCCCTCTCTTCCCCCCTACCTTCCCCCTCTTCCTCTTCCACCCTTCCCCTACTCCCACCTTAAAGGCCGGCAACGCACTTGTGACTCTTGAGTTGCAGGTGCCCATGGGCGGCGGTAGTCATTTACCATCAGGTGACACGTCTTCTCGTTTGCCCCCTATATATACCACAAAAAAAATACTTGATATTAAAAATTTATAAGTAGGTATAATTTATTCCATGTATTGTATTGTAATTTGTTATTTGTACTAAATACTGTAATGTTGTAATATATACCACGGCCTCACAGAAAACCGGCAGTGAAGCAATGATTGCATTCCATTTCGCCGCGTGAGTGAGGTTACAGTAGGCCCTAACCCTTCCCTCTCCCTTATTCCCGTCCTTCGTCTCTTCTCCCTCTTCCCACTCTTCTCCCCCTCCCCCTCTTCTCCTACTCCCACCTTAAAGGGTGGCAACGCACTTGTGACTGACCCGTCTGCTCGTTTGCCACCTATACCATAAAAAAATAAGATTATTATTATTAAAGATGATGATGATAATTATTTTTGACACGACTGTATAATCTATTGACGTTATTTAATTCATCTTATCCTTCGTAGTAATGATAAGTTACCTATACTATAGTCCAAATAACGACGCAATTTTTACAAATTATATTCGGATACGAATTTACTGCGCAGATTAGGTACTCACGTGCCAAAGTGATCGTTTTCAAGGTTGATTTTGAGATTGACTGTTTCAACAACAATTGACTGACAATAAAATTTATACCTACATAATAGTACACACTCACCCCTCACTGGTAGAGGGATTAGCAATTGCTGCTGGCTATTAGCTCTGATCTGGGGCGCAACAACGGGGGGTGTCCAGGGTGTCCGGACACCCTCTAAAAACCTGTGGACCACCCCCCCTTTGAAGGTGTCTAAATATCCTCACATGGGATATTTTGGGATATTTGGACGATGCGACGAGGAGTCTGCGGAAAAATTTGAATAAAATGACCTTTTTTTTAGCCCACATAAAAAATATTTTGGACACCCCCTATTTTTTGAGGGTTGTTGCGCCCCTGGCTTTGATATTAACTTCCTACCATTGACGCCATATTGTCTAACATAGTTTATAACTTGGTACTGCAGAAGGCTTCCTTTAAATAGACAAAGAAGAAGAGGATATAAGCTTCAACCGTCAATATTAGTATACCAGTGATGTAGCCTAATGTTTATGTGTATTTAACCTTCGTATTTAACTCATGCTGCTGCGTAACTGCAAAGTAGACAGTACACAACGTGTAAACAATTGCAGAACTTGTAAAAATTTGCAGTGAATAGAATGTAAACAGCAAAGACATTAGGTAATATTAACTGCAGCTATCAGATGGGCAGTGGGTCTAAACAAGCCAACAAGGCCAAGAGCATTTGCATTGGCCTTGTAAAAATGTTTGTGTTCAGCGAAATCCAGTAGCACTGAGAGACTTGCTAGGATGGTAATCAAATAAGTATTAATCTAAAAGCAATCAGTACTTCACCCGCTTGACAAAACCTTACTTGATGTTATGATCATAAAATGGAGTCCTGTCCTTGCGCGGGAAATTGAAAAAGTTACCTGTGCAAGCGTTTCATATGCAAACATGGAACTTACTTAGAAAGTTATATTGGTGAATATTTGGATAAAAAGTTTTGAGTATATTTTACGTATAGTTACTTGCTCTTGATGTGGTTTTCAAAATTCTTTGAAAGTATTTAATTTTTTTGTTGTCAATTTGTAGATAAGCCGCTTTTTGTTCTTCACTCCACTTTTTCTCAGCTCTGTAAACAAAGTCTGTAAAAATATAAGTCTAGGCGTTCATGGTTTTAAAACTTACTGTCCTGTAAAATAAAAATATTTATTCAACAACTGTCTTTTTGGAACAATTTCAATTGCATTTTGCGTAATAATTAATGCGGATATCACATTTAATTAAAAGAATGACGTGATTATCAGTCGGGGACTGATCATATTGATGGAAATGTATGTTATCAAATATTTAAAAAAAAAGTAGCATCCCAAATAAGATCCTAGATATTGTTAAATTATCACAAAAATACGACGGCAAAATTACGACTCCTATGAAAAAAAAAAACTTCATGTTATTCTCGCGTCCACCATTTCAAAGTATTTACTTACTTTTTTATTAAATCGGTTAAAACAATATATACCTGAACTTCCTACATTGAACAAGTTCCATGTGTTAATTGTTGGTACTGCAGATTTTAACAGAGTACGTCATTTTGTTGATATATTGAAGTCATCTTCCGTAAAATGAATCGAATAAATCCGACTATAAGTTATATTCACTTGTCTTTCGTATCTGCATTCTACGGGAATATAAAATAAACGAAATAAACATATAAAATAATATATTCCCATAGGAAAACAATTTTTCATGTTTCATTTTTATCTTTTAATGTAAAATGTACAGTTTGTGTGTACTACTGTAGGTACTCTAATGTCGTTTAGCACATCACTAGCTCGCGACGATTCTCTATGACCGTGCCACTAGAAATGCTAAAGTAAACACTATTTTCATTGCATTAAACATTTCTTTTTGTAAAACCAAACTGTCCGATATCATCCAACACAACGGGCAATGTAGTAGTAAGTAGAACTAAAGCCGCAAATGATGCCAGTCGTACTATTTATTGGTAGAGTTATGTTTTAAAATGTACTTTTATCAAAAACATCAACAAAACCAAAAGAAAACACTTACCGATGAAAGTTATCCAAATGTTATCCTTGATTAATGTAATTACACGTAGTAGACGAATTGCCGCAGTGGGAAATGCTGCAAAACACCAATTTTACAACCGCACTTGCCGAGACAAAGTTTCACGAGTAATTGAGCGTAACATTGCGCACTGATGGCGTCTGAGTCACCAGCGCGGCGACAAGGTTACGCGTTCATGGCACTTCTATTACCTTATTTAGATTTCTGTGGCGCTGACGAATAGGCAACCACTTAAGCTGAGAACGGAAAGGAGGACACATGGTCATATTACGAAGATTAAATATAAATCGAATGCAGTTATTAAGAAGACGGTCTAATTTATCGAGAAGATCTGCATTCAGGTCATGATAGCACACGTCACCATAGTCGATTATTGGGAATATGAGAGATGCATGAGCATTGTCTAAATTTACCCAATGCCAATGGCAATTTTGTTATAGTTCAGAGATCCTAGTGAAAACCCAGCACACTACGTTATATGGCGATTCCGAATCGCACAACGAAAGTTCTCGAACTGATTAATACATGTCATAAATACATGCATCTTCCCAACATTAACGAGACAATTTTACTTAGCCTGGTTAGAGAATACCCCGAGTATGCACGTGTTCACGTGTATCGAAAGGTTCTGGCAACCTGTAGAACTAGGTTAAATGTTACTCGTGGGTTTGGTTCAGACGGTGGAAGAGCGGGTGTTACCTCCAACACCAAGTGAGGATTCTATTTGAAAATGAGGAAGAAAACACTTTATTTGCATTTTGCTACAGCATATTACTTTTACTCAGACCCATAAAACTAAAGACTTTTACTCGCCTATGATACGGCAAATATATTCAAACATTAACCGTGTTTTTGTTTACATATATTAACCGTGTCCATGATGAGCAAATCCGTCAAATATGGCCGTGTGTATATGACCAGCTGATCGTCAATCACCACTAATGAGTAGCCATCGGGTCAAACAGAGCGTGTTTCATTCTTTAATTACATCAACCACGCGTATACAGATTGTAATCACAGTAAATAGAAATATTAATCATCGTTATACCCGCGGAAGTAATGGACAAGATAATTTGTAACGCAGGCCATAAACAGACTTATTAATTGCTTTATTTGTATCGCATGTTGACTTTTCGGTCATTTACTTTCATAAAGCATGCATTCGATCAATTCATCAATTATACCTTATCTATATCTCTACGCGATGAAAATTCTTAATACGTCTTTAGGAAATATTGCACACGGACAAATGTGAAATTGGAATACTTAAAATTTATATGTAGAAGTTACATTTTTAATCAATATGTCTACGATATAAACTATGGTCGAAATATGACCATCAGGCGAACTCTAGGTTAAAATAAATACACTATTTATAGACGATGAAGTTGCTGATATAGGTCTAATCACACCGATATTTAGTCAGATTGGTTGTAATTAAATTGTTAGTGATAATAAAACTAGTTTTAATGTTCTTAATAAAGTTTGTAGTTAATTTAGAGGGCTTGGACTTTCCGGCAATAGCCAGTTGGATTTACAGGTGTGCGACACTGACCGTCTCGAGCTCAGTTCAGTAAGTTTTGTTGTGGGCAATATACACAGCAGTAACAGTTACACAGTTGTAGAAAAAAAATCTCTTAACAAAGTTATTTGCGTCGTCGCATCGTTTATTTTTAGTCCGATTGAGTGAACTTTTATTAAAAAAACATAGTCGGTCAATCGAGTAGTTGGTTAAGGTAAATAGTTCTCTTTATTGCACACGAAAATAAATAAAGAAACAAATATTCTGCACATAAAATGTACATCACAATATCTTAAAAACTATGGAAAGATTCCATTTAAAATGTTAGCGGTAGTTATTTATTCTGCTACCGCTCTGGATCATGGACATTGACTAATAACGGAGGGGCACCTACTTAGCATGACCGATACCGGAGAGTAAAGCGAGAGCTACATTAGGCCGACGCACACGTCTGAGACGTCTTACACGTGTAAAGTTGGTGTGCACCTAAAATCGACGCAACACGTGTCGCGCATTTTACGCTGGTTTTCGACTCTGTTATCAGTTACTTAAAAATCAACGAATCGGACAGTGAATTTGAAGAAGACTTACTTTTTTTAATGGCTTTAAATCGCTTTAGAGTATTAAGGAGATAAATAGAATAAAAATACGAAATAAGGTCAGATACGTGGGTTATCCCCTCCACTATCTGACGAAAATCTGTGATCACTGGATCGGCGTCGCGTAGGAAGCGTTACGTTGCATGGCGTGGACCTAATGGAGTTCCACAAAACTAATTGCCATATAAAATATATTGGGTATAACTAGGGCTGCCATCCGTCCGGGTTTCCCCGGATTTGTCCTAGTTTAGAGGGCATCCGGGGAGCATCCGGACGGGGTTTTCCAAAGATGTCAAAATTATAATTTTTAGATGAATCGTTAACAAGCTGTTTAAATGAATAAAAAAATGTAAATGGAAATTGCGTTTTTATAAAAAAAAATAGGGTGTCCGGGCAAAAATTGCGATTTCACACATGTGTCCGCGGTTTTTGAAGCTTTTGTCCGGCGTCGGTAGTTTAAGTGATGGCAGGCCTAGGTATAACGCGTCCAGATCAGCGTACGTGGCCCACGTCAGCCTAATGTAGCCCTACCTTAACTGCTACTGTCACGCTGAAATGATATACGCTCGACCTCCATCAGTCACAAAATAAAAAATGATGAAATACGCTATAATCCATTTCTCACTTATGTTATTATTAAAAATATGCTTAAATCATATTTTTAGCAGATTTAACATTATTATAATAGATTTATTGATAACTTTTTATAATAAGTCTTCAAAATAATAGTGTATAATCGTAATACATTGAGGCTCTCACTTGGAGTTATTGTGTTTTGGACGCTTTTATCAAATTCTGACGAATGTGAACAAAACGCAACACAAATGCATTCTCAAGAAACAAACGCAAGATAGTTTATTTCATTTAATTTCACTATACAGACAACTTTAATGAATATTCGTAACGCTTCCTAAGATTTTACTTGCCCACGTGTAGAATATAATTGTGGATTCAGGAAACAGGAAATAGAAATTGTTTATAAAGTAAATATAGCATTATTGTTCATCATATTTAAAGGAAGCCAGTTTTGTCGAAAGTAAAAAAACAGCATAATTATACAGCTATAATTTATTCAAGATTTCGACTAGAGAAAAAGTACCTAGGCCATTTAAAGTTTTGAATACAAATCTCACACTAAATAATACTATAGTTGACTGTTAAGTCAAAACAATCTCTTTTTAAGAAAGATAAAGAGAGAGAGAGCGAGAGAGAGAGAGAGAGATAGAGAGAGAGAGAAACACTAAAACGATGCATTCTGTTAAAACTTGTATGGAATAACAACTTGTGACGTCACATTTTGCTATCATCAAATCATTAACTTTTAATATTTGGTTTTGCAATAAAAACTTGTTTTACATCAAAAAAAAATATCAACGTTGAATGTTAGTTATCGATATGATCAACTTTTACAAAAGTATCACTGCCTTTAAAGCAATTAAATCATGAAAATTTTTAATAAACTGTATGCCTTACTTTCTACCCTTAGAGGCGAAATATTTTCTTAAAATTTAAATGGGCCCAACCTTGAGTATGGCCAGTTCAAAGAATTATCAAAATCGGTTTACAAATGGCGATTGAAGTCGGTTAAAATTATAATTTACAGTTGGAAACTACAAAAAAAAACTGATTGTACTTTATTTAAAATTTACACAGTTAGATAGTGAGTATAAAAATATTTTATATTTTTTTCTGTTGCTTCAACGACCTTAGTAAAAGTAAAATAATTATGTTTAATTTAAAACCTTAAAGAGAAGTTTCAGAAACAAATCGTCGATCCTGAACTATGATTAATCCTATATTAATAATAAAAATAAAATATTTGTATATTATAAATGTGAAAATTTGGACGGATGGATGCATGGATGTTTATTACTCTTTCACGTAATAACCACTAAACCGATTGCGATGAAACTTGGTATGTAGATAGCTGGAGACCTGGATTAACGCATAGACTACTTTTATCCCGATATTCCCACGGGATCGGGACTTACGGTACGGTAAAACCACGTGGCGCTGCTAGTTTAAAATAAGTAGCAATGTCAAGAAAAAAAAGTAGCAATAGCAATGGTAGTTTATACGAACTAATAACCACATACCATCAACTTAACGGTGTAGGTACTTAGTTGTATAGAACCACTTAATCAAAGAAAAAAGCAAGTCATAAAAAAATATTGCAATGAATATTCCAGATAGAGTACATCCAGGTAGTGTCCATCAGACGGACACAAACATTTACCGATTTAAAAAAAATGCTAAAAGAACGCTCCTTAAAAACTTGAGTGATTCCATGCCATTTTGTTTTTGTACCTATTTTTTTTTATTTATTGTAAGTTATATGTATTTTGTATGAATTAGATCATACCCATAGAACATTCGCAAATCTTTATATTTGAACCAGAGTGTTCTATTAACACTCCAACTCTGAGGAGTTGAATGTTGAAGTTTGAATGACATGAGTGTCATTCCATCCAATAAAAAGATCGCAAATCGCGGTAAGGCCGCCAATTGTACAAGGTTTCTTACTTTTTTTTGTTGTAGGCTTAAACTTTAGTTTGAATATTTAAATAAATAAATGTAAAATTTATTTCCTCTTTGGTATATAATAAACAGTCTATCTATCTACACCCCGCCAAGGACCGAGCGCCGGAGATCGCTGGATGACAACCATTCTTCGTATCATCCATCCATCCAGCTACCTGTCACTCTAGGCTAGGCCTTAGATGCAACATTCAGTTTCTTGCATGCACCACCCAAGTCACATTTTCACACAGTTCAGTAGGCCGCAGTGAGTTTCAGTCGTTTCAACTGCGACATGCATGACAACCACGTCACCGCACCCTCAATAATATTAACACCTGTGTAATTCACCACCCAAAAACATATATTTCGAGACTTTTCGAGAATTTTTTCTGCTCAAAATGTTTAAAAGTTCCAAACTAATCCGAAATACAATTAAAAACAAAGCACAGATCATATCAAGTAATTAGTACAGTCTAAATTTCATCACAAATCAACAATATAACGACCATTGTTTTAAGAACAATTATATATTATTTCGAATGCCTCGCCACTTCCTGATTACAGTTGTTAGGTATATGAGAAATAATAAGTACGTACATATATATCCACTCTATTTAGGAAACAATCTAACTTACCTTGGAAGATTCCTTGACAATTACGTCGGATTCTTATAAACTTTTGTGTACACATACTCAACAGAATGTAAGTAAAATTCTATTGAGTTCCCTTCACAATACAATAATAATTTATTTCGATAGTAGTTAAAAATATTTATTCTATAGATACATTTTCAAATATTTTCTAGTTCGTGATATAATTGATATATGATTCAAATAATCACCTAATTTTGCCACAACTTCACTTTTTTCTTGCTTAAATATTAAAGTACCCTGCCAAGTGCACGACCAAGCGATTATTTCGAAAATAAATAAAACCACATATATGGTGACTGAACTTGCAACTCCTAACAGATCCTGGCAATCTAATGATTGCGTCCATTAAGAGGAGAGTAAACATTCCCGCAATCGCAGGAATCGATCACGACGACTAAATTGGGAGTCACATAATTGTGCCCTTGAATTGCCATACATTATGCCTTAGTCAGCCAAAATTGAACTGTAGTTGTTGTAACATTTTTCACACACATTAAAGTCGAAATAACGATCATTTTTTTGCTATGGATCCCTAAAAATTTTTACACAACACTCCCTCGTTTCTGAATTGCTGACTACTTCAACCTCCGTTTTGCTCCAAAAAACTATGTAATTGTTCAGAAACCTTAGTATTTGTTCTCGACTTAATTATAAGTTTACTTATTCGTAGATTATTAAAATAAAAATGGAGTTCTATCTTAGGCTTATGTATGGGTTCTATGATTGAAAAATAGAAATAATTGGTTTGTTGGCAATTATCAAGGACAACCACAGCCACGTCAGATTTCTTCTTGGATCTGAATAGGGTGACTTGGGACATACTTCGTCGCTACAAAAGTATTCGACATACAACCGGTTTAATTACTTACTACTAACTGGGCACCGTTTGTTCAGTTTTTAAGTGGTAACTGTTTGTCTGGTGGTCGCTTATTATGGGCTTGATGAGCAAGCTCAGAGTCGCTTAAAGAGCTATGGAGAGGGCTATGCTTGGTGTTGCTCTGCGCGATCGAATCGGTTGAAGGAAGGAAATCGGAAAACAGGTTACCGACATAGCCGAACGTCAACAAATTGAAGTGGCAATGGGCAGAGAACATAACACGTAGAACGGATGGTCGATGTACCCGAAAAGTTCTCGAATCGCTCTTATAACAAAATGAAAAGCATATCAAAATAATATTTGTAAAATAAAAGTCAAAACTAGTCCTCCTTCAAATTCATCCAAGGAATCAAACATTTCATTACACGCTACAATACCTTACCTTTTCTTTAATATTAAACTCGGAAAATGGGACGCTAACCATGCATAGCTTTAAATCCGCAAAAATTGGATTTCAATAATATTTAATTCCGAAATTACATATTCCGGAATTAGTATTTCGAAGTTCGAACACCATCATCGTCCTCCACTTTTCTAAATTTTATTTGGAATGTTTTTTGGAACTTTTTCTTGAACTTTGCTTGACACGCTGCCGCGTGTCTAGATTCATAAATAGGATTTAGCCTGCCAGAGAATGAGGTAAAATACAAGTACCAGTGTTTCCTATAATCTTTGTCTTTGCGCCTGCGTACTAGCCTTCAGATGCGTCAATGTCAACGTGTTGTCATTTTAGTGCATTTGCGTATTAAAATCCATTGGTTAATTAATTTATGTTAATTATTTAACACATCTGTGTTAATATGAACAATAACTTTTATATAAAATTAAATTTATTAACATTAGTGAATTATTTGTGTTGTTTTTATATTTTATTTTTCATTCTCTCGTAGGGTACTTTTCTGAAGTTTCACTTCTGCCGTGTGTGAATTACACAAACACACACACATTTTTTTTTAAATTAAGTACTCATCATTAATTTGGCAGTGCTTTCGCCATAATACCAGTCTAATAGCCAAAATTCATAACCTTTTATATACAATCTTTAGATTAGTCACTTCTGATTTATTTTATAACATTATTTTGATAAACACATTTGCAATGCATATCAAACGTCAGTATTGAAATCTTTAAATGTCAGATTACATTATCAATAAATGTCCAGCGTTAATATATTTATATTTCTAGTGAATATTGTAAATAGTATTGTTACATTATAGTAAACGATTTACGTTTCTTAGTCAACTACACGTTCTTGTGTAAATCCCGGCCTGCAATCAACTGCAACCTTTCTCTTCGATCATACTTATTATGTTAAAGATATAAAATTTGTAGTTAACTGCTTATTACTTTACTATTTAGTATTAATTGTGCATTTTGCGTTATTTTCATCATACCATTTAGGTAGCAACTAAGCATTTTGCTTACGTTATACGATTAATGAACATGGATGCTATTAGACTGGGAAAAAACCTTATACTGATTATACAAAGTGGTGAATACACAAAGTGGTGATGAAGTCATTTGACTTAAGAGTTGCTGCCCTAACTCTTCTTTTTTAACCCCCGACGTAAAAATGGAGGTTTTATAAGTTTGACGTCGATGTCTGTGTATGTGTGTCTGTCTGTGGCATCGTAGCTCTCAAACGGATGGACCGATTTCGACGCGGTTTTTTCATTTGAAAGCCAGTTTCCTTGCAGTGGTTCTTAGCTATGTTTGGTTAATATCAGTCCAGCAGTGTAAGAGTATCAGCTCTTTTCCAAAATGATGTAAGGCATTTTGGAATCGTTTATTATTCTTCTCAGTCCTCTCTATTAACGATTACTATAACACTCTTTCTGTGTTTTATAAGAACTTTATTACTTTAAAAGAGATAAGACTTAGCAGATTTCCAGACAAGTCTTTAGGACCTCGAATTGGTGCTGCCTGAGAAAGTAGGTACTTCAAATTTACAGATAACTATAGTTATCTAGCAAGAAAGCTATTTTTAAGGCACTATTAACAGTAAGCGGTTAAAGGTAAGATATAAGGTGGGCCGCGTTATTAGATTCAATTAATGTAGAATCATCAGAATAGTAGAACTCATCTGAAGAGATTGGGCGACACAATTTCTCATTTGCTGCCGAATCGTTTCTGAAGATGCCTCGTGTAGGGGGAAATGAGTATAACTTCACGCCAGTAAAGAATGCATATTACGACTCTTGGGGTCTCTGCCACACCACACTTAGGGAGTTCGGTTTACCTTCCCTATCTATGGTAAAAACTATGACTATTGAGAATTGGCCTTGGCTACCTTCGTTGAGTTTTACATACCCAGGGTGACCAATGGGTTTTTCCTACTCAATTACTAATTACTTATTATAACATGCGTAAAAAGGTCCTGCAATCATCATATCACCAGTTAATTACCGTCTTTTCATTATAAAACAACTACAATAAGACCTGTTAAATATAAAAAACTACTATTAATTTTTAAGACAAAGCCATAAACAATAATTACGTTTAAAACATAAATTATTATTAACATTACATTATCATGTCAATGTTAAATAATACTCCAGAAAGTATAATGTTAATACATATTTTCGACATAACGAGACCGAAGTTGTAAAAAAAGAAAGAATTAAAACAAAGAAACGGGGTCAAGACGGTTATTTTCCATTAGTTACCAATTGCATTAAAATGCGCTCACTAAATACTAGTGCACTCTCCACTAGTGAATGTAGGAGGTAGGTAATTACTGCACTGTTTGGCATTGTATGTCCAAAATTAATAATTAAAGTGTGATTTATATTGGTGAATTAATCTAATCTAATCACCATTAAGATCTCATTTTAGTAAATTTTACATCGCACTGCCAGTGTAAATCTATTCTTTTTGTTTGAAGATTGATTTAATTGGTAACGGTAATGTTTATTAGTATACCTGTGCTTTTAGGCATCCATTTTGCAGGCTCAATAACAAATATATACCATACTATACTTGGCATATACACACAAAAAACGGAAAATTAATAACAAAAATGTATTTAGCATCATTAAATTACTATTCAAAATAAATTCTCGAGAGTGGATAATACCTCTGAATATTGGATTCGCGGGCAGCAACATTGCGCCCACGTAAACACTCTTACCATTTGGCATTGAAAATAAAAAAACTGAAAATCTAAGAATGGCCTACTTTATATTATTAGCGCATTTATTTTGCTCCTGCGTGCGTTTCATTTTTTTTCTGCAACTAGTAAATCTATAGATTGTAGTTTTTCACCCTTAAAACGTATGTATGCTAGAGATGGTGTTTATTTCGAATTATAAGGGTTAACAAAATACTATCTGTCCATTCGTTTATTTTCTTTTTGGCAGTTGCTTGAGAGTTTCTATACCAGATTCCGTAAAATTTAACTTTAAAACGCGCAGTAAGAAAAATATAAGTACAGATGAAATATTTCATTTCATTAAACTATTTATTACAATTTAGAGTCATTATGATACTGTACAATTACATGTAGTATTTTCTTCAAAATAAATTATTATTGTCTCAAGCAATAAAAACCGTTAAGTTCTACTAAGGAGGTAATGTATGCCAAGGAGGCGGCGGAACGGGAAAGGGAGAGAACTAGTACTCTCCCATCCCGCAGAAGACGCACCAGGCGCCGGAGAGAGCAAGTGGATCTCCGGCCTCCATGAGCGCTTGCCTGGGGGCGACAGACAGGGTTATCCGGCGCCCTAGCAGAAGCAGGCCCGAGACAGTGCCGCCGTGTTCCACGCGTGCCTCTCATACTGATAGGGGACAAAATCCCCCACAACACAGATGGGTCGCCTGTCATTTAACAGGCGGCCAAGTCTGCCAGGGTTCACAGGGATTTCCTTCTAAGGGTACACCTGAGGCCCTGGTAATATGGACTGTGATAGAACACCGTGTGGTTTTAGTCGGTTCGAGTCCAACATACCACCCTACCGCTTAGCCCACGTTGGGTGACGACCCGTGGGGGTTTCTACACGTAAAAAAAAAAAAGTTAAGTTCTACTAAGTAGTGTTGGAACAAATGATGGTAGGTTTCTTATAAATAACATGAAAATGTTGAATTTTAAGTTCAAACTTAGAGTGAAAGAGGATACACACTAGGTTACTCACTTCAGCCTTCAGTAACATTGCTAATCAGCTCTTAATATAATGCGGATAAAATAATTTATTTAAAAAAATCAGTATTTTTCAGCCGAAATAATCTTTTTACTTTTTTAAATCAATTCAAACTAAAAAAATTCCTGTCAGTCGTAAGACTGCATATGAGTTCAGTGCTTTTTCCCCTTACCAAAAGTGCCCAACGTGCCTAAAGAAGATTTCTCTTCAATAAAATCAGTTACAATTTTTAATAAAAATTGGCAACGTGTTAAAGCATCACTAATTGATTGCTAATCGAGCTAACAAAAACAAAATTAAAGAATGGGCAGGCAAGTCAATCATCTAAACAACTCAAAAACTATTGAGTAGCTCTAACTACTGATCGTACATCACGTAATAAACTTAAGATGATATCAAGAAAAACGCGCGAGATGTCTTTGGGAAACCCGGTTGGAACGAAGTTCCTGTCGCTATATATATATTTTGCACCATCTGTGAACCTGACCCGAACTCATATGGATAATTAGTATATAACCAACATCAAATTACGCGCAGAATCCACAGATGGCGTACATAATAAAATCAACTCACGGTCAATTTCGTTACAATAACCATCACGTAAAAAGATATAACTTTCTAATCACTATATATTATAAAACAAAGTCCTTGGCCGCATCTGTCTGTGTGTCCGCGAGAAACTCAATAACTACCAAACGGATTTTCATACGGTTTTCACCAGTAGACGGAATGATTCATGAGGAAGGTTTAAGTCTTAAAATATAAGTTTTGTTAAATGGCTGAAAAATGACGATGAGTGCTGAAGATTTCGAAAAAAACAATATATACTTTGCTAACCGTGCGACTGGCGGGTTGCTAGTATTAAATAAGCCTTTGAACCGCTATCGAACCATACAGGATTGACTTTTATATTGCTTATTTATTACACAAAATATAAATCTGAAAGTGACACCTTAGTTGAACGTATGACTTGTAGTAGTTGCAAGTAGAGGCAGGCGATTGGCAAGGTCGTTCAAGGCAGGCCGCCGCGCACGTGGGAACGCCGCCGCTCTCTCGCGCACCCAAAATGTTATTTTAAAACATTTTGTTGCTATACTGCGGCTTTTTGCTGCGTTTCTTTGTCTTGAATCGAATAAATATAGACATGCTGGCATTGTTTTTAATGTAGTAATTAATGAGTAATGATTTCAGAAATGTAGATTATAAAGTAGGTCATTATGATGTTCAATATAACAGAACTAAATTCATTCTAAATTATTAACTGACTTCAAAAAAGGAGGAGGTTCTATGTTCCACTGTATATTTTATGAATGTTCACCGATTACTCGCCTGGACCGATTTGGAAAATTATTTTTTTGTTTGAAAGGGTATATTTCCCAGGTGGTCTCATGGTCATCAGATCAGGATGTCATGATGGGATCCTGGAGAAATCGAGGGAACTCCTCAAATTTTATTGGCACACTTGAAGCAAATTTTTGTATTTGGAGGCGCATTGAAGTCGGTGATGGTTTTTTTAAAAGATAATTATTAAGTAATTTTGTACAGTTGTGAAGTGAAACTAATGATATCTGCATATAGGTACACTATATCCATGTATTGTTGTTTTGATTGAATAAGAATTTATTTCAATTGAGTGAGTGCACAAGAGTGCAGGGCTCTCAGCAAATATACGAAAATAAACAACGATTTTGAACAATTTGTCATAGGTTTAAAAAGTCATTGTAAGAAGATAACATAACTGAAGAAAGACTATTATACAATTTATCCATATAGAGGCCCAGTGGTCTAACCATTGGTGTCTCATCCCTGCAGTTCAATTACCATCTATGTTTAGGAATTACTGAATTAAAAATATTCACTGCTTTAACGTTATAAATATAAAATTGAAGGTGAACATTGTGAGGAAACCTGCGCATGCCTGAGAGTTTTCCATAATATCTTAGAATTTTAAAGTTAGCAGTTTTTTGGCTGCATACTTCCTGTGGAGAAGGAGGCGAGCAGTTTCTTCAGTGGAAATGATGTGGCGCAAAGTGTAGTGTTTTCTCGAAAGCAGAGTACGGCTGACCGACAGCCGAGTGAAGTGATTATAGTTAATGAGAACACTCAGTGCAAACAGGATAAAGCAACGTCACCTATTAATAAAAAATATCGTTTTATCCCCCAATATGTGTATTTTTTTTTGTATCTCTTGGCCTGAGCATGTACGATGAAACCGTACACTATTGCCGAACAAGCGTTTTTACCTCACTTCGCTATTTTAAATTACAAAACTCCGATCAGTACACGATTAACGGCCATCGCGTGTGCTCCCTCGCTCCTTTGTATAATACAATTTCAAATAATATACAAATTGCAATAAATCACTTTAATTGTCTATTAGCCGTATTCTTTAACCGACTTCCTAACCTTCTACACTGGCCATGGGCATTAGGCCAGCGTAGTTGACTATGGTATACTAACCCCCTCCTATAAGAAGAGAGAAGGTTCATGTCAACCAAAAGGACAGATAATAAAACTATTGTGTTACAGGACAGATAATAAAATATTTGATATTAAAACAGGAGCAATGCCATTGCTTTTCTTTACTTAACTTTTTTTGCATACCAACGCTAAGGGTAGGCACAGAGGCTGTGGTTGAAACAACGCGCCTAAACAAAGATACCAATTATACCAAAAGGTAACAAAAGCTATCTAAAAATCAAGGCTCGAACGTTAAAGTGGTTGTTTTCTTTGTGGCTTAGAATGGTAGTATAAGTACATGGTAGAATGGAACCATATATTTATGCACTCCATTGCAGACATCATCACTTAATTTCAAAGTACCTAACTAGATAATGGTCCCACTCGTAAACTAAATATTTAAACTACTCTCCGAATAATCATATGTGTCACTTAAGTCCCATTGAAGTACGTTATATTTTTATATACCCACACAATGACATGTACTCTCAATATAAACACTCGACGTAGTGTTTGTATACTCTTTGATATACACTCTAAGTAACTTTACTTGACTATTAAAATTATTGAGTGATCATGACCTTTTTGTTTGATTTGAGTATGAACTGCTTACCTACCCCCAAAAGGCAAAAAAAAACAACTCATAGTTACGAGCAAGTAACACCTTTGTGTGTTTATATTCGCCAAGGCCTTAAAGAAATAGAGACGGATATATTATTACGTAGTTTGTGCTGTACATACATATATGTTTGTTGTATAGCTTTAAATTATTATGTGAAAGTAAAACAAGCTTACCTTGTAGAGAATTAATAGCGTTATCAATCATAGCGCTAAACGCAGTTAAATATGAACTGTTTTAAGTATTTCAGCTTTGTACTTAGGTTTGCAATAAGACTAGGTAACGGATTAAAGATCACAATTACTTACAGATTTACATCTTATGATACATTTTAACTAGTGTTGACAGGTGTTTCGTTTTGATGGTTACGTTTTTCACAGATATTTCGACGAAAGTAGCATCAATACCTAAAATATTGTGCAATGAGTGTGTGTGCGAAGAACATGTTTAAGATGATTTCCTAGTCTATTGACTATTGTATATATAGTTCATACAAAAGGTGAGGACGAGAACTTGAAACGGCGAGTGTGAGAACTTGAGACAGGGCGAGTCGTTCTGTCTTAAATTCAAACTGATATTTCAATCTTAATAATTACAGTTTATTAAAACTAAAAAAACACGTTTTAATGGTGAATCGAATAAAAAACTCAAGAAGAGCCCATTGTTAACAACTCCAAGCCGTTGAACTTTTCAATGAGCCCAAACTTACTTATTTTTTTTGGTTTACTTGTAGCCACGGAAGAATTCCACTATCCACCTCCTGATTAGGTTAGTAATAGTATATAATACGTTCTAGTAAGGCTAGTTTTAATACTACGGATACCAAATAACAATAGCTATACCAAATATGAATGGATTTCTTGACTAGACTAGTCAAGAAATCCATTCATATATATTCATAGACGCAAGAAGCTGCTTTGGGTCTGTGCGGTTTTTATACAATAATTTATATATTTATTTCTCTTTATTGTACACCATTACAGTATTAAATAGTACAGACATACATGGTTATTAATTGGCGGTCTTATCACACGGCGATTTCTTTCAGAAAGTTCAGAAAACCTTTGTACGGATATTATTAAATGTGATTTAGGGTGTTATATTATAGGAATTTAAGGATTAGAAACTGAACACTATACAAATATTTACTTTAGCTATATACATACTATTTACACATATAGATAGGTATACACATATATAATAATATACCTACAATCTAGTACTAATCAGTACCTACCTATCACAGCCGACTGCAGCAATCCTGGTGTGAATTGAGCTTTTAAAATTCAAATAGTCGCCCACTACCTGCAGCAGGGTTAGAATTCAGGACGTGATTGACAGACATCAAGTACTTTTCTGTGTGAAAAGAATTCAAGAGGATGTCCTTTTTCTTCTGTATTGTTTTTTTTTTGTATACTAATTGCAAAGTAACATGGACATTACGTCCACATTTTGATATGCTGTCATCGTATAAAATAGGCTTTAAAACATGAGAGGTTCCGCGAGATTGCACGCGTAAATTTTTCCTTACTCCTACTTTTGCAAAAAAACTGGCATGTTAATGCAAACACTTGGCGTTATTCGCCATTGTTGGCAGGTATAAATTAAAAAAAATTACATACACAAGAACACACAAAACTCGAGCTAAAAAACTGGGCTCACTTATGCCGCGTTCCAATAAACAAGAAACGATTCGTTTTGCTTACGGACGGTAAAATTTAGTTGAATTTTCAATGAAAATTTTACCGTCCGTAAGCAAAACGAATCGTTTCTTGTTTATTGGAACGCGGCATTAGTGGTGTAATACCTGAAATAAATATTCTCACTAACTCGGAAACAAACGCGTGGCTGATGTGACGGAGCATGATCCATGAATGGCACCCAAAGCTTCGTCGTGAGAACTACCGATCAATAGCAATTATAGTAAAAAGCGGACTTGTGCGTTTAAAACATTAGATTACGCTGCGACCATTAGGCATTTGCGCGTAATAGCGTATTGGCGCGCGGCCAATATTGAACTCTATTCCATTACAACGACAGTTTTGTGTATTTGAATGTCTGGTTTAGCCGTTTAAGTAATTTGTTTTATTCGTATCATACTGTGTATTAACGTTAAAGACAAGTTTATTTCGCAATGTTCATGTTCTAACATTCAGCGATTGATTAAGAAACATTTCACGTTTTCACGCAACTTTTTAAGATTCAGGTCGCCTAATTTACGATCTTAGGTAATAGTTTGAAATTCTAAAATACATGTAAGAAATAGACTAATCTTTAATCTTGTTCTTTAATGTATCACATTTAAGAAAACCAACTTCGTTGATCTGTGGTCATCAATCTCCCACAACTCGTTTAGTGAAAAATCATCGCAGAGACAATTTCCGATTCCAAAATCTATCAATAATATTTATAAATTTGGGTGAAAAAAATACGGTAAGCATCGGACATATCTTTTAATCGTTAAATAATGTACCATTTTCTCAATTATTACTTACATTAATTAGTGAAAAAATAAAGACTTAGTCCAATTTATACGACTTATATCGCAAATTTATCGTGATTTTTTGGTTTAAATAAAGCGTAATTTCAAGAAAATATACTTATTTAAGTAAACTATGTTCTTTGAAGAATCTAATTCTAAAGTTTTTTTGACAATTACTTAATTGAATTAGAAATTTTAAAACTACTCTAAATTGCAATAAATTACAATGCGCAAGTGGACACTAATCAGTACGGCGTTATCGCCCATCGAAGTAGGACCTTGACCTGTGTCACTTTTTCCCGCGTCCGAATGTTCGAGCGCTCGTATTCCAAACGCATTATTATACTACGACAACAACGTTTTGATTCTCAGTATTTTTTTTTTATAAGGTAAGAGTTTTGTTTATTTTGAAGTAAAGTATTATTTTAGTATTTTGAAGAATAAAGATGTTATTTTGTTTTATCAGTTTAAGCAGTGGGGCGCAAAACCTATTGCATTAGACCCTGGACCGGTCGAATTAGTGGAAATTTTGGAATCAATCGTAAATATTTTTATAGTACATTTTTTTCTTTAGTTTTCATTTGGGCATTCTACCGAATTGACATAGTCAGCCATCGCCAATTCGGTTTTATTAGATAAATATGGGTTAAAGGGACTTTAACAAACCTATATTATCTTAGTTTATTTAGCAGTAAATAATACAATTTCTTAAATTTATAGGAGGAAGGACCTGCTGCATTAGACCATGGAATTGATGGATCAATTGACAAATTTGATGAAGTTTCGAACTCAATCGTAAACATTGTTTAGACTATATTTTTCTTTAGTTTACAATGTGGGTTTTGAACTGAATTACTACAGTCAGCCATCGTCATTTCATTCTAATTTTAAAGTGATGGCGCACAATTATTGATGATAACAATGGGGTGAGAGCACATATACACACAAATATTCGAGAAGTGATGGCTCGTACAGGTTGTTCTCGCAAAGTTATCAATTATAATCCTGTTTATTCTCACTACGGAAGTAATTGTGAAAGACCGGATATGGAATCCAACGATTATAACCGAGGCAAAGAATTATTTTTAACAAGTCTAAGAGAACAGGCGTCAAAACGTCATGAAATTGAGAGGGCTACCGTGTTACAAGCAGAAAGCTCTTTGTGGCTTGAACTTAGAATGTGAATACTCACCGCGTCCTCCTTTGGTAAGGTTTGCAAAAGACGAATAAACCAAAACCCAGCTCAGCTAGGGAAAGTCCATTTTGTACACATACAAATTGAATCACATTTTTTCAATAAAACACGGTAGGCATAATCAACCAAAGGCGTTGGCACAACTCAGTGTGCAAGAACACATAATTATAAAAAAAAATGTGGTCTTTTTATAGACGAGGAACTATTTTATTTAGGCGCCACACCGGATGGATTATGCGTATCTCACTATTCGGAATTAATCCTGATACCGCCATACAAACAACAAACTAAAATGTTTTAAATTTGATAGTCAGGCTCAGGTCGTGATAAACCAAAACCATGAGTTGTATTACCAGGTACAGTGCCAGTTCCACATTACAAAAAAAATATATGTTTATTTGCTGTGTGGACTGGTCCTGATTTTCCATTGAAAGTCGTAAGGGTTGTTAGAGATAACGTTTTATGGCATGAAAAAATGCTTCCTAAATTAACTCGGTTTTATCAAAATTGTATATTGCCTGAAATAATAGACCCTAGAAAAGCAAGATCGAAGCCTTTGCGACAAATATACATTTAACGTAAGAAAATATATTAAAAGAATTTAGACCCAACTACTTACGACATAAACTATAACTATACCTATAACTATATATATACTTACGACATAAAAAACGGCTATATTAATGATCTTCCCCATATACTAGATAGTAAACCCAAAATAGCATTATTTGCTGAATGCACATCATTAATTTATAAAGTAGACAACGAGCTTTGACGATGTAAATAATATTTTTCATCGAGTACATGACTGGTTTACTGCCAACAATTTAATGCTAAATGGGAAAAAAACTAAATGTATAAGATTCTCTTTGCCTAACGTTAAACATAGTGAATGTGACATCTTATTAAATAAGCAAAAGTTAGATTTTGTAAATGAAACTGTTTTCGTAGGGTTACTGCTAGATTCGAGATTACAGTGGGGCCCTCACTTAACATCTCTTTCGAAGCGGCTAAGTTCTGCACTATATGGTTTAAGGAAAGTTTTTCAATTCATAGACATAGACACTGAGCGACTAGTATACTTTAGTTATTTCTACAGTGTCATGTCATACGGTATTTTATTATGAGGGCGTGGTGTAGATATAGAATCGATATTCATTCTGCAAAAAAGAGCTGTGAGAGCCATTTATAATATACGTAGTCGCGAATCCCTTAATGGTATTCCTGACGGTGCCTTGTCAATATATTTATGAAAACACTAGCTGCGCCCCTCGGTTTCACCCGCGTAAGTTCCTTTGTTACAAAAAATGTGATATAAAGAACCGCTCGACCGATTTTGTGCAAACTTCACATAAACCATCTACTAAATAGTCCGAACAAAGCCTAATCATTTGGTTTTGATAGGTGAGCCCGTTCTTGCGTTATAAAATTACAACGAAAAGTGGCATTGATTTTTATATATATTGATAATTATGTTACTAAAGATGGACATAAATTAGTTCAACCAATATTTAGACTAGCAAAAGTGCAAACATATTTTATGGTGTACTGCGTTAAATTCTATAATAAAATACCTGATAATATTCTTCAACTAAATGAGAAGAAATTTAAAACTTGTATAAAACGCACGCTATGTAAACGAGCATATTATAAACTAGATCATTATTTAGATGATAAAAATGCTTGGCAAAATGCCGGTCCTGCATTGGCATTGTAGTTATGATACGCTTTTTATTTCTTGTTAATTAGAAAAAGTTTAATTCTACATGTGAGAACTGTGTAGTCACAAATATTTAGTTAATTTTCTATGTTGCCTAGCAGCTCTGTGATTTTCATTTTAGAACAATATTATGTTACATTGTCCTCACATTAAATTGCACTTATAAGCAATGCAACAACTAAAAAAAAAACAAAAATACCTATAATGGGTTTACTTGAAATAAATAATTTTGATTTTGAAACGCATACATTTTTCTTTATGTTTTATCTACACAAATATTCGTGTTTTATTTTTAGTCTAATTCTACTGCATAAATGAAATCATTTTTTAATAAATCTCTAATAAAGGTGCATTACGATTTTAACAGCTCAAGATTGTTTAGTCTGTCTCGTCACTTGCACACAATGCAAGCAGTGTAGCCACTGCTTGCATTGTGTTTGTGCGAGTTACAACGCACACATGCAAAATGCTGCCGTCGTTTACCTAAACTCGAGCATTCAAATCTTGTGAAATGGCTCTTAAGTCATTTCTAGCTGTAGCAAGACCGACATCGAATACGTGTTATCACCTACTTATTTAGTTTAGCATTATAAATATTATTACTTATAGCCCAAGAGCTCATGACAAATTTTGAGAAGGTACTTTAGGCCGTTAGATATTTTGAACAGTAAAACTTGAATGCCATTCAAGTATGGAATGGAAAGTCTGGCTGACCAGATCGGCACTCAATCCTACTGCGCATGGTGCATATCCTGCAAAATATTTCAGCCAAAAAAGGTATTTTAGTTCGAATGGGACTTAAAGAAATAAAAAGTAGGCGTATTAATTAACATAAAAATAAAAGAGCCAGACATTTTAAGTTGTCTAAAATAAGAGCCAGACTATCCTGAACTTGTATTAAAAAAGTGCCAAAAAAAAGGTATTTTAGGTCGAATGAAACTTTAATAAACAAAAAGTAGATGTGTTATTTAACATAAACATAAAAATGATTATTTAACATAAAAATAAAAATGCCAGACATTTTATGTTGTCTAAAATTAGTGCCAGACGACCCCGAACACGTACTAAAGTGCCCAAAAAAGGTATTTTAGGTCGAATGCGACTACGACTACGACCTACGGTCGACGACGAAAAAGTAGGCGTATTAATTAACATAAAAATAAAAGAGCCACACATTTTACTTTGTCTGAAATTCGGACCCAACGACCCAAACTTATATTAAATTTTTTTTAAAGATTTTTAGGGTCGCTGACTTACATACTGGTACCTACATACATTGAATATTTTTAAAAATGCAATTTAAAAAGTCTGATATCACTAGTTTTTAATAACCGCCCAACTAAGAAAATTGCTTAGAAGTGCGAGTGACAAGGTTTGTCACTCGCACTTCTAAGCTTCATAGGTTAGATGTAAGAGAGAGTGAGACGGTTGGTCGTCACTTCGTCAGTTGCTAAGGATTCAACATGTTCTACCACGATTGGCAAATAGACAGATCACGTGACTTGGTAAGTAGGTTGCTAACGAGTGTTTGTCGATGGACATTTTTGTAGCATTTAGAACGCATTTCCACTAAACGACTAGCCGCTGGCGGCTGACCGCCAAAAAATAATAACTAAAAATAATAACTTCAGACATCTCACACCTGTACTATGGTAACTAGACTGCTGAAAAACATACTTATATATTATTAAATACAATATTATTAACAAATTGGACCATGACTCAGAACAGATGATCGTGATCATCACACAACTATTTGACCTGGGTGGGAATCAAACCCACGACCTCTGACTCAGCAGCCAGGATCGCTAACCACTAGAACATCAAGCCTATATTGCGGTTAAGTCTATACTTTATGTTATTGTAGGTATGGAACTAAAATACTGTTTTTGAAATCTTTTAAATACAAGTTATGATTCGTTTAGCCATAATTTCAGAAGTAGTAAGATGTCTGGCATTTTTATTTTAATTAATCTTATGTCTACATTATGTTTATTTAAGTTTCATTTAAACTAAAATACCTTTTTTGTATCCTTTTTTAATACTAGGTAGCGGCCTTAATTTCAGACAAAGTAAAATGTCTGGCACATTTATTTTTATGTTAATTAATATGTCTACTTTATATTTCTATAGGTCACATTCGAATTGAAATACTTTTTGTGTGAACTTTTTTAACACATGTTCTGGGTCAGGCTGGCACTAATTTCAGACCAAGTTAAATGTCTGTTATTCTTATGTTAACTAATATGTCTACTTTGTGTTTCTATAGATCTCATTCGAACTAAAATAACTTTTTAGTACGTGTTCGGGGTCGTCTGGCACTAATTTTAGAGAATATAAAATGTCTGGCATTTTTATTTTTATGTTAAATAATATATCTACTTTCTGTTTATTAAAGTTTCATTCGACCTAAAATACCTTTTTTGGGCACTTTAGTACGTGTTCGGGGTCGTCTGGCACTAATTTTAAAGAATATAAAATGTCTGGCATTTTAATTTTTATGTTAAATAATATATCTACTTTCTGTTTATTAAAGTTTCATTCGACCTAAAATACATTTTTTTGGTACTTTTTTAATACAAGTTCAGGATAGTCTGGCTCCTATTTTAGACAACTTAAAATGTCTGGCTCTTTTATTTTTATGTTAATTAATACGCCTACTTTTTATTTCTTTAAGTCCCATTCGAACTAAAATACCTTTTTTGGCTGAAATATTTTGCAGGATATGCACCATGCGCAGTAGGATTGAGTGCCGATCTGGTCAGCCAGACTTTCCATTCCATACTTGAATAGCATTCAAGTTTTACTGCTCAAAATATCTAACGGCCTAAAGTACCTTCTCAAAATTCGTTATGAGCTCTTGCTCTATTACCTTCAAATTGTTAAGGGTTAAAAACTGTATTGCCAGGCCAAAACGTATAAACGTAGATGTCTGAATTTAATGTTCGTTGTCTTGCTACTTGATTTATTTTACTTGCATTCGTAAAATTCACATTCTTAATTATAATGATTTGCAAAATAGAAATTTCTGATTCTGACTTAAATTACTTGCCAATTATTAATTACCAGCTAACTAGGTTGTTACCTTACAATAAGGTAACAGTAGCCATAGATGAACTACAAAGAAATGAAACCATAAAGAAGATAAAACCGTCCGGATGCGATCGCAAATGTTCCTGAGGCCTTTTCCCATCCACTTCGCGATTTATTTCCCAAGCTAAGGCTAAACCAAGATTTTCCAAGCCTAAAATCCATAATAATATTTTTTCTACATTTCTTGAAAGACTTGTAGGCGCCGACTAAAATTTTTTTACGTCTTTCCATTAGTGTAGGAGTTTAGTTAGGCTAACGAGTTTATTTTTAACTTTTCAGTTTCGTTCTTCTTTCGTCGGTTTAATTTTTAGTTAAAAAGATTTTATTTTTTAGTTTTATGTTTCTAAAACAATCAACTACAGGTCTCCGTCATGTTGCAGTATCATTAAAACTCCATGCATGCTAAGGTTCAACAAAATCGGTTCACAGGTGAAAAGTCAATGGGTGAACAATCATTCTTCCCTTATTTTTCCACCCTTAGGGTTGAAATATTTATTTGAAGTTTAAATAGTACCAACTTCGAAGAACGCCCTATCCAATAAAAACTGAATTATCAAAATCAGACTACCCTGTAAAAAGTTATGCGTGGTCATACATAAAGAGTAAAAATAAAAAACTATACGGGTCGACTGAGAACCTCCTCCGTTTTTTCTATGGTTAAAAAGAAGGATTATTATTTTCATTTACGAGAACCATCATTCGGGCACGTGTATCTGTAGTATCTACGTAAGAGCGGAAAAATGTGCCTAAAACTATCATATTTCAAGCAGTCTCAATAAGACAGAGAATTCATGACATATTTTCAAAGATTTTTCTTCAGTAAATGTCTGTACCAATTATCTACACAAACGAAGAAAAAAAGCAATTCTCAAAATAAAATAATTTAATAAAATTATAATATCGCAAATTAAAATATATATATTCATTTTTATCAAACTTAATCGATTCCAATTATTGTATAACAACAATTTAAGTAGACGACAATTGCAAGAGACACTAAACATTTCATCTCTTTTCGTCTGCAACAACGTTACAATATACAACTTATATGGACAGCCGAGTCGCGGTTAAATTATTCAGCAACATATTTCGCCAAATAGACTTATTTTAACCACAACTCTCTACCTTTCAAAATCTTATTCTAAGATTTTTTAAAGTTTAACCTTGTTAGTTAAAGATGGCCAAATACAGCAGAAACACACGTCACTTGTCATGCGCCGAATATTATGAAACAACACTTACTTACACTGCTAATAAAACTTAACATTAGTTCACACAATTTAGAGAACGTAGTACAGGGTGTTAGTATTATTACAAAGCCGTTACTTAGCTACGTTATAGGTACTTCATTTCAACAGCCTTCTACTGTCTGCTTTGAGTAGAGATGCTTCTTTCTATATTGTCGGCATTAATAGTGCCAGTCAGCAATTTTTATATATTTTCTGTTGTACGTGAGTTAAACGTACTTATAGAATAAAATCCATTTATTTTTAGACATGGTTTATGATTGTGTCTCTATCTCAGACAAATAAGACTTTCACAGTATGGCTTTAATGCCAATTTACTCTGAGAAATAAGCCTGTTGACAGTTCTAAGTTCTGCAGTTGTGCAATGTGTATAACAATGTATTTCCTTCGATCACTCTAATCTAAAGATGGACAGACCAAGAATACTATCACTATTTTAATATCCACGTCATTCTAATAAACCATATCACTATCACTTTCTATGAAAAGATCTGTGTAATTACTAGGATAGATATCACTTATTGAAATTTTATTATTGTCTACAGCATTGACACGCGTTGTATCAACCGTCACAATGTTTGTTTCTTCGTTAAATATCCTTTTATTAAATTCAGTGTTATTAGTTTTAGCATCAGAAAAAATATCAAAGTCACTACTATTTTTCATAGTGTTTGAAGATATTTCGTGTTTCGTAATGTTCATATTACTACTACTCGCCACTTCAACATCACTACTGTTCGTTATATCTCCCATACATTTCGTTTTATTTACTAATAACATTTCAGTTGGTTTATCTTCATTGTCTGTTTTGTTCATTGATAGATCTCTCAATAGATCCGTAATATTACTGTCGCTATCATCTGTTGTAGTTAATAAAGAAATTGATTTAAATAATTCTGTGACATTTGTACCTTTCGATTCTTCAATCACTACAGAATCATTCGTACAAATAGTGACGACAGTTTTTTGTGCACTATCGGCAGTTTCATGCTGTACATTTTTATCTGTATTCAGAGTGTTGTTTGATTTGTTTTCTAAATACTTTGTACCGTTTGCTTCGTCTTTTCTTTTTTGTAAGAAAATATCTGACCAAATTCTAATTTCAATCTTGGATCGTCCATTGTAGTCTAAAATTTTAAGTATTACAGAACTCGCATCCTCGCCTAGTATATAATTACTGATGGATCGTCTCTTCATTGCTTTTGTTAGGTTCACGTTTGGTGTAGTTGGTTCGGATGTTATTTCTTCTTTAGTAGTGTAGTTAAAAGGATTCTGTTTAATACTGCTGGACATTACTGTATCTATTATTACCGAGGTGGTGGGCCAAATTGGAGGCATAATTTTGTGCATATTTGGATTCACTATTATTTCTTGAGACGCTCGAGGCCAAAGCGGTGGTATGACCTTCCTATCTCTATTCTGATATGTCAGTGCGGGTTTTTTCGTAGATCGGTAGAAGTCTATCACATCAGTATCAATCTTCTCCAACCCATATTGTGCAGTATCTACTATTGGTACTCCAGTATCATCAAAGAACATTCCTCCAGACTGAAAAAAGTAGCAAGCTTTATTAATATTGAGATGACAGAAACTTCATCATACACTATTATTTTTATTATAAATAGCTTATTATACATAGCTTATAGAGCTTGCTTTGTAGTTTATGTCTACTGCTTATTATTTTTAAATAATTATATCGGTATTTTGTTTAAGTTTTCTCACGTATCTACGACACAATTTCAAGAATTTGATATTGTACTAACATGAGTAGTTATTACAATACATTCTAACATCCTGACTTCTGACCTAGAAGTCGTGGGTTCGATTCCCACCCAGGACAAATAATTGTGTGATGAGCACGATCGTTTGTTATGTGTCTAGGTTTAATTTATATATAAGTAGCAGCGCCCCGCGGTTTCACCCGCTTAAGTCCCGATCCCGCGAAATATCGGGATAAAAAGTAGCCTATATCTTAGTCCATGTCTCCAGCTATCTACACACTAAGTTTCATCGCAATCGTTTTAGTATTTTTGGCGTGAAAGAGTAACAAACATCCATACACACATACATCCACACATCCTCACAAACTTTCACATTTATAATATTAGTAGGATATGTATGTATTTAGTAATATATATCACTAAATATATATTACTTCTGACCAAATTTTTACTTCAATCTTGGATTGACCATTGCAGTCTAAAATTTTAAGTATTACAGAACTCGCGTCCTATAAATATATTTATCAGCAGTCTGATTACCATAGTAGATAGTTATTATTATATAGGTAGTACTGCCTAGTTTGGGATCAGTCGGCCGTGTGTGCGGTGTTTCAGGTAATTATTATCATCGTGTTGTCAAGCCTTTCATATCTTTCTATTAAAGAAAAGAAGTAGGTTATCTTACCCTTCGTCCAGCTTCATCAGGAAATTCAGAAGATGACGAAGTCTTTGGTGATGCTTTTCTGTCAAGTTCATTAAATTCTTCCGAAGGATTGACAGTCGACATCAAATATAGCATGACACAAAACAAAAGCATAATAACAAGGGAACAAACAGCTACTATCACTGTACCTTTAGCCATTTCATTGGAACAGACTTTTTATGTAAAATTATCTTCGACACGACAATGCGACTGTAATTTTACAATATTACTGCATTAAATTGGATTTTGAAAGGGTCATACTGTAAATTTTGCTGTATTTGAACATTAAAAAATACTAAAGAATGTGTCTATCAGCGTTTCTAATGGAAGAATCGTTTCTTACGTTGTGTTTGTATACTCTCTGGAATTACTTAAATACTCTTTGGTCAAGCTCAACTTGAACTTTTAATATTTTGGCTCCAGCGTTTGAATATCTTTATTTCCACAACCTTAAAGTTGTGAAAAGAAAAGTGTAAGGGAATACAATAATAGCGATCCATATTCAGTTGGTAGCATGTGGTAGCATGTATATAATTTATATCCCAATATCAAGCAGATGTAACTAGATAGACAGATAGATAGATATACTCTTTATTGTATACAGAGCATATTTTCACAAACACAATATTTTCTTATATCTAAATACTTACTAGCTAATGTTGTGTACCTACAATTGGCGACTTTTCGCAGTTTGCGATCTCTTCCAGGCAACCATTGGATGGATAGAGAAAACATAGGTGAAAAGAGGGCTGCAGTGTACATGGAGCCAATGTGATAATTATTAAAATAATATATAAGTACTAAATTAATGATAACTGAATGAATAACGGAACAGGTGGTTAGTGACCCTGACTGCCAAGCCAGAGGTCGTGGGTTCGGTTCTCACCCAGGACAAATAATTGTGTGATGAGCACGATCATTTGTTCTGTGTGTAGGTAATTTATCTATAATATGTATGTATTTAGAAATATATGTTGCCTAGCTTGGAGCAGACGGCCGTGTGTGAGATGTGTGAAATTATTATTAATGCAAATTGCAAACATAATTTTAACACTATTAATACTGTCACATCTACAGCAGATTTTCATATATTTTTTAATACAGGGTGTCAGAAACACCGTGCCGAATACTGAAATAGTATATTTAGATCATCATTCTGAGTCGAAAATAAATTAGTGAAATTTTCTGCCGGAAAATTTAATTCAATATTTTTTTATAATTTTCATTTTTTTGTATTTTGTGTATCTGTACACAGATATACACGTTAAACATATAATACCCCTCATTTGTGCGTCACTTTCGACACTCCTTTTTGGTTAAAAATAGTAGTTGTAGCAGTGGCGTAGCGTGCCTTGGAGGGGCCCTGTATCAAAATTAGTTGGGGGGCCCAAATGAAGGGTAAAGATTTCTCACAAAAGAAACAAAAATGCTTTAAACGGGGGAATCCCGCAATAACCGATGTAGGATGTTGCCAACTTTTGGGCGCACGCTTAACCCGGCAAAAAAGAGATTGCTTTTTTGACTTTTGTCATTTCTGATGTGAAAACTCTATAGGCACGGATGACAGTTATTTTACATGTTTCTTTCCCGGGAAGCACGAGATTAAGTGACATTGTGGATAACATTTTACTAATTTTTGCTTACAGACGTTAGGGGCCTCTGTAGCCCGGGGGCCCCGTATCATTGATACGGCTGATACGGCGGTAGCTACGCCCCTGAGCAGTAGTAGTAGTAACAGGGATGGTAAGACAAAACCTTGTCAATTAATACTGTGGTGATTCATTGGAAATTCAAACAAGTTTAATTTTAATATTAGACTTATTAAACGAAGCTTTATTTTTTATAAAAGGTTGGGGAAGGGTTCCTTATAAGGACCAGCTGGTATAATACTAATTAGACTATTGACTAAAATCATAGACACGTTTTGTTATATAAAACTAAAGGCTACCGTACACACAACCTTCTCACACCAATAGCCAATTTTCATTGTAAATATTATATAATGTGTCTGAGTCATGTTGACAACTAAATTTGTAATGTTATTTAGATAAACAGTGGTTCAGACTTTCTTTCCGACAAATACTTAAATACATTGCTACCTACTTTTCTCTTACGGCCATGCATAGTTTTTTGGCATTTTAACACGTAAAAATCTGACAAATTCAATAATGGACCATATGACACTAAGACAGCAATCAACAATAAACAATGATGACATGTTAATGACGTTTTAAAGTTACACTTGCCATTAAAAATGACGAGGTTTTTTATTTTCCTGGTTAGGTTATAATAATATCCCCATAGCTAGCTGTTTGGTCAAAAAACGAAAACAAGAGTGAAAATAAAGACAACACTACTAAATGTTGTATACTTATGCCGGGATTCCCAGGGATTTCGGACGCGCCGGCAATAAGATCCGTGACGTATACCCGGGTGGTTTTAGTCAGTTCAAATTTGTCATTCTCGGTGGGAAGGTAATGCAACAAAAACTTACCTAAAATCTACTAGCCCTTGCTCGATAGATGATTAGATCAATCAATTCAGGTATCCCTGGGAACAACCAGTACTTTTCATCTGAATGAAAGGTACACTATGCCCTTGTCTGTAACCCTGACGACGTGCTTGCAATATTTCATGATGATCAGTTGAATAGTGAAGGCGTGAAAGCGTAACTAACAAACAAACAAACACACTCAAATATTATACCACGGCCTCACAGAAAACCGCCCGTGAAGCAATGCTTGCATTGCATTTCGCCGCATGAGTGAGGTTACCGGAGGCTCTAACCCTTCCCTCTCCCTTATTCCCGTCTTTCCCCTCTCCCCCCTCTTCCCCCCTCCCCCTATTCTCCTACTCCCACCTTAAAGGGCAGCAAAGCGCTTGTGACTCTGGAGTTGCAGGTGCCCATGGGCGGCGGTAGTCATTTACATTCAGGTGACCCGTCTGCTTGTTAGCCCCCTATGCCATAAAAAAAAAAGCTTATTTTTCTTTGTTTAAAAAAATATATATTTATTAAGTCAAATAAGGTCCCTAAATAGAAATATTTCATTCCCAATGAGACCTTACCCTTTAGTCTATTTTATTGTTATTTAAATAAGAAACCATTTTGTACTTTGTAAGGCTTCATTTTCAATCTACATTATTAACTAAATTAGAAACTTATATTACACATTCATAGACACGAAGCTTTCGGATTTGTTCAGTACTTCTAAGAAATCAACGTAGACTTCAGTTGGCTGCAAGATAAGAAAAAAATGTCTTTTATACAGTTAAAGCTCAAATAATCTTTCATTTTATATACCTAGGAACGATAATTGTTATGAGCAAAAAAGTATTATAACCATACCTCCTTTCGCAGTTGGAAGAAGAGAAGATAATTTTAATGAACTCAAGAAAAACTACACTAAAGAAGACTTCATTTCACCAGCATTATCAGTACTATTTCTGGTAAAGAGACACAACATTCAAGGCCATAAATACGTTTACCATCCAGAGGTTGTATGCATGTTCGGCACCCAAAAAAATACATAGTCATCATTTTCTTTGTAACCAGTGCTTTATATAATAAATACTTCATACCAACATTAACATTTTAAGAACAATTATTTGAGGTAGGTAATATTATTCTGAAAATAACAAAACGTTTCCCATTTTTCCGGAGCAGGAGAGTTCCGCATGTAAGATGTGTGATTCCCCGGTTAACAGACGAGAAAACTTGTAAACATATTTAAAATTGCCGCTGTTTCAACGGCTGTTATAGTCTGACAGTGATCATGTTGTTAAATTAGAGTTTTGTTTCAGGCGTGCTAAAGCTGAACAATATATTCCTTGGTTTCATCTCTAGGACTACTACCAGGATTTGAAACAAAATTAAGAAGGTAGGGAAATATAAGCTATTTATATTATATTTAGGCATTAAGCTATGGACCTCAGGAGCCGAGCTGTTATTATAAACGCGAATGAAACTACAGAGAACGACTAGTATCTTACAAATGTAAATGGCTTACGGTCAAATACCTTTCAATAGTTCGTTTATACGTACATATTAAAACTCCAATTCATCTCTTACCAAGTGTATTTTATTCTGACTTTTGTCTTCTCTATTGCGGTCTTCTGCCATCATTTTGGCAGCCTTCTCCGGTAACTCTAATAGGCCCGGGTCAAGTTGGGTCATCAGAAATAAAAACGACAAGAAGACAACGAAAATCATTGAAGAATACACTAAGAAATAGACCATATATTTCGTCCTCATCGTTAATCGTGCTAGAGAAACTTTTGAAAGAAACGTCGATGACGTGTGAACTCAGAATTGAATACGGAGATACCTAAAAATATTAAAAAATGTTGAAATAAAAAGTTTCTTGATTGGTGTTTAAATTTCTTAAATATATATATATATGGTTTTACTAAGATGTGTATTTTGGCTCGATTAGTTTTGAGCCCAACGCGGACGCGACGGGGCTTTTATCAATCGGTGATTAATCAGTGTAACCAGCGCCTAAACCGACGCGGCATCACGCCTTGATAAAAGGCCCCATTCGGAACCAAAACTAGACGAATACATGGGTAAAAAAAGACCCACACTCGTAAAATGTAAGTTTACAGCTAAGGCTAATCACGATGTACGAACACGAAAAAATCAAGAAACCAAGCAAGGTAAGCTTACATGAATGTTTCCTTGAATCCTCAACTTACTTGTAGCAGGTTCTACGGTAACTTCAGATGCAATACGAAAAATTGCTTTCGATAAATATCATTCATCTGTAATCTATAAATATCTATAATCTTCCGAATTTACACCTCTGAAAGTCAATATTGATTGTTTAGCAATCGTCATTCTTGTCATGTCACTTTCGGCCAAAGATTCACAAGTCATACGCTTTGGTCTAGTGTAGGGGTCAGCAACCTGTGGCTCTTTCGTTGTAAAGTTGTGGCTCTCCAGTTCCATATGTAAAAAAATATTATTTACTATCAAAACTCTCGTGTAACTGAGTACTATGATATAGTATGACTGAGATTTTCAATTACATATTGATTCACTTGTTCATGTAAAAAAAAAAATATTATAGGGGCGCCACATGTATTTACAAATTTAATTGGTTCTTTAAAAATTGTAAAATGTTGTAAATTAACTTTTGGCTCTTCCGTCTCAAAAGGTTGCTGACCCCTGGTCGAGTGAATACCTAAGTACAATTATTGAGATTTATCGTTTTTGGAAAATATTTATTAATATTATAGGTACGGTCGACAAAGAAAATGGTATACCAGTTCTGACAAAAGTTTCTGTGAAATTACAATATCGAAAAGATCGAACCTATCTAACAATGAAAGAGATGCACAAGTATTATGACGTAATATTTGTTACTGACATCTGAAGTCATCAGATGTTATTATGACCTTTGTTATCAGTGCATTAGAATATTATTTTCATCAACAATCTTCATAATCTTTCATTCAATGGAAACCGTTTGAAAGTTTTATGAGATTAAAAACTCTTTTTCACTACAAAAGAAAATATTGACAACAGCTGTCAAACATTTATGTCATCTTATTATTAACTAGCCGTCCCCGCAGTTTCACCAGCGTTTATGGTTACTGCTCCGCTCCTATTGTTCATAGCGTAATGTTTTATAGCTTATAGCCTAAGAGCATATAGCCTTCCTCGATTAATGGGCTATCCAACATTAAAAGAATTTTTCAATTCGAACCAGTAGTTCCTGAGATTAGCGCGTTCAAGCAAACAAACAAACTCTTCAGCTTTATAGTATTAGTATAGATTTACGCCAAAATAAGTTTATTTCTTACCATTGAATTAAAATAAGTTTATTTCTTACCATTGAATTAAAAGAAGTTTATTTCTTGTGATTTCCTGATTTCTCAGTAATACCTCGCAATTTATCAATTACTGAAGGAGCTAATGTAATTAGGTTATATAACGGTGGCTTCAATATTAGTGAAATTTCTAGACGGTTAAATGTGGCGCGACAAGCCATTCTGTCCATTCACCTTTGGATTACACGTGAAGAAGATGAGGGAAATTTAAATGATCGTCGTCGAAGTGGTCGTCGGTTTGAAATCTCAGAAAATGAAAGAGCAATTATGAGATGTGAATAGTTAAATTACGGTTTTACACCGACTAAACATTCTGCCGAAATGTTTCATATGTCTACTCAGACAATCAGAAATGTGAATATTTAAATTACGATTTTACACCGACTAAACATTCTGCCGAAGTGTTTCATGTGTCCACTCCGACAATCAGAAATGTGAATATTTAAATCACGATTTTACACCGACTAAACATTCTGCCGAAATATTTTAATGTGTCTACTCAGACAATCAGAAATGTGAATATTTAAATTACGATTTTAAACCGACTAAATATTCTGCCGAAATGTTTCATATGTCTACTCAGACAATCAGAAATGTGAATATTTAAATTACGGTTTTACACCGACTAAACGTTCTGCGAAATGTTGTATGTGTCTATTCAGACAATCAGAAATCACTTGCATCACTTGGGTTTGCATTACAGGCATAATGCAAAGAAAATATATATGACTGATGCTCATAGAACTTCACGATTGAATTTTGCCAGACATTACTCAAATATCGATTAGAGTAGGTAACGGTGTGTTCTGTGACGAGAAGACATCCAGTCAGCATGGTCGTTTACATCTTTGGTGATACAATCGGACACGTTATACACAAGACCATGTTATACCTATGGAATCCACCATGGAATCTGGTTGAATTTCTGTAAACATGTATGGTTGGCTGACTGCTGACGGTGTTGGGGAGCTGTGCTGTTTGCCATCACGAGCATTGGACTTGGATTATGTAGTTGTCCTTCAAAATGCAATGTTGCCAGCCGTCCGTATTTTTTATTTACAAGACAATTGTCCTTTACACACAGCAAGGGTGACGCGTGCTTGGTTCGATACACATCCGAAAATATGTTGAATACCTTGGCCTGCAAAATCGCCAGATCTCAACCGAATAGAACATCTTTGGGCTCTTATGTCTAAAAGACGGTCAAACCGCAACAAAAGAATGCAGGAAGCTCTGAAACGGCACTGTTACGAAATCTGGGAGGAAACCCGCGGATCTGATATTTGTTCAAAGCTTGTGGGTTAAATGAGAGACCGTCTCCAACCTGTTATAGACACAAATGGTGGTTGTTACGTTACTATTATTATAGTTGCATTGAAAGATGTGTTTTTCCTTCTTTTTGATTACTGTTATAACTATGATTGATTATTTTATAAATGCGAAGGAATAAAACGAAATACAGCCTTTTATTATTTTTAACAAAAAATCATTATTTACATAAGCATTAGGATATTTCAATCTGCCCTCATCGAGCACATTCAAAAAAGAAATTGTGTAAATTATATGATAGATAGGTAGGTATATAATTTCAATAAGAGGCGACAATTTCAACTAGGAACACAAGGCAGTGATGACGTTACGAATTTTGCTGAATTCGCACAGCCAACTTGATAGAGCTGCCCGACCGGGCGCCGGGCGGTTGTCGCTAGCACTTCGGCAGCACTCGACTTCATCTTGCCTCCTCTCTTTCAAACCCTTGCGTTTTCGCTTGGCACGTAACATTGCGGACGCGATTTAGAGTTACTTAATTTTTTTTTAATTTCCAATAAAAATAATTGTGGCGCTTGCCGCCGTGCGCCCCATTCGTATGCCGCCCGGGGCCATGGCCCCCCCTTGCCCCACCTACGCTACGCCGCTGCCACGTGTACGTATATATTATTTACATTCCCATAGCTGTTTTTAGATTGACCTTAGCTGATTCTTGTGAGCTGGATGAAAAAAACAAGTTTTGGAAAATGTGCATTAACATTGAAAGTTAAAATAAAAGTGAAATTATTTGGCTAATCGGTCATTCTCAGCCGTTTCGATAATTGGCTGACTTCGGTGGACAATGTTTTTTTTTAAATTATTAATAATATTATATATATTATTATATATTAATAATAATAATTAATTGAGGTAGGTAATTAATGAAAAATATCAATTCTACTAACTATTAGTAGAAATATATTTATTTTCTAGAAAAGTCAGTTTTACATCCTCTTTGCTATTCAGTAAAAAAAGATTCTGTGTCATTGTCAAATCATCTGAATGTGTTTCTGTCAAACGTGTTATTCTTAGTTTTTCACGTATTCTTCTTTCAGATTTCGTGGTTAATTAAAAATGTTTATTGGAATTCAGTAGTTCTACTTACATTACAATCGGCAGAGAGTAAGTTTAATATCACTATACAATCAACTACATATTCATATAAATATATTTCCTTTTAAAATAAATCTTTGTTTACTTTGAATGATAATGCGTATTGTCAGATGGCTCACTTTAACAAGTCATTTAAATAAATAGCAACTCTATTTATAAATGAACTGGCACACAGTTCGCAGAAAGAGAGCTTCTATCTACAAACCATAAGAGGAAAAATGTTTAACGAACTGTGATCATAAACTCACCTTACATTTTGTGACAACCAATAATGATAGTGCTCCAATGCAATGATGATAGTTTATTTTATTAATAATTGGCTTTTCTTATTCCCCGAAGCCAGAGGTGAAACCTCTGAAATCTTCGTTCTCATTTAATAAATTCTTTATTTAGATGCACTTTCACTCGAAATCGGGATTTCCACAAGCAAAAATATTTACTTATTGGACTTCTTGAGGGAATTGTCTTGATAAGACCCTACCTATCGTACTACGGAAGTTTTTTACATAATACCAAATGTTATCTATATATTATATATATAAAATTTGGTAAAAAAAAAACTTTGGATCCCTTTTTACGAAAATTGGGCGGACGGAGGAGTATGAAATTTCGCACACTTATAGTTTATACAGAGAAGAAGTGACGAATGCTAAAATTTTTGAACAATATTTGCTACAAATTTAAAAAAAAATCAAAAACGGGTATGCTATATGCTAGCTATGAGTGTCCAGTATATATTTTAACCTGTCATGGTACAAAAGTCTATACAATAACAGGTCAAGTAATATTGGCCAATGAAATAAACCATGGTCGAAATTCGACCACCACGTGATCTCTAGTTCTTTTAAATGAGTAAGTTAGCAATCAAACTCACGGCTCACCTGATGGTAGTTGGTTTAAAGTACCTTTAAGTATGTAGGTACTCGCTACAGAGCTTAGCGCTTTTGCACTTGGCGCCCTCCTTGAAAAAAGAGTTCTTTTTATCAGCAGAAAAACAGCTTACGTCAGTAGTAGCGTTTCTGTAGGGTGAAGATACCTAAGTCAGAATTTGGGGCCCCCGATTGTATGCTATCAAGGGAGCACACAACCGGGAGGACCAAAATTCGACCATGCCTCGAGATTTCTTATACGAACTCTTAAATTAATTTTGCTCAGCATTTTACCTATGAAAGCTTGTTAATTGATAATGTTTTTTTTTTTAATTCAGCAATGACTAAAGGACAGAGCATTACAGACTCAGAAATAGGGTCTGAGATAAGGACTGATCGAGCGAACAAATTGGGGGCGATTCTTTGCCCCACCGTCTGTGCCCTTCTTCTAGTGTGTATATTCGCTGTCTCCTTCATCGGCACGAAGCTGGCTTACGAACAATATGATACATTCTGTACCGGGAGCCGTCGCTTCGATGTCGGCAAGCTGTACATCTTCCCAAACTTTACCATAACTTTCAAAACTGTTACCGCATCTGTAATTGCCTAGTGATTTGTAATGTTTTCGATAATAAATTATCTTTGAAATTCTTTTTGGTAATTTTTTCTTGTAACTTTTTTATTTTATTTTAATAATTATTAACTAGCTGTAATCGGCATGCGTTGCAATGTCACGTGAACTAAAAACAAGTTTGTTTGGTTGTATAACAGTTTCATCACAAAGAAGAAGTAACCGAACGATAACAATTTTTTTTTGGCCAGGACTTGGCGTCCACGTCTTAACTCCTCAGAACATTCTACCAAAGTTAAGAATACAGAGTGGATAAATATACAAATATCCATTTTTATTTGTTTAAAAATGGACTGCTGTTTAATTTATTTTATATAGACTTTAGAAATGTTTGAATTTAGTAACGATTTACTGTTGGGTTATTTCAAAACCAATTCTCTATAGGTCTAAACTGGGTCTAGGTTTAATTTCAGCTACATTTTTGATATACCTATTTTTTTATAATATAGGGGGCAAACGAGGACGGAGGAGAAGGATTAGGGCCTCCGGTAACCTCACTCAGTCGGCGAAAAGCAATGCAAGTATTGCTTCACTGCCGGTTTTCTGTGAGGCCGTGGTATCACTCCGGTCGAGCCGGCCCATACGTGCCGAAGCATGGCTCTCCCACGAAACACCTAATACCTACCTATAATCACGCTTAACTTCTCACAGAACGGTCCGATTGAAATTCTATTATCTCTGCTCACCAGCTGAAATACAGTATTAAGCCAGTATTGTGGCTATCAGCGGTATTCTTTACTAACCATCTTAGGGGTCCTACCAACAGATCATCGTTACTAAGCCCTATGCCTTGGACTCGGTTAAATTAATCATCATCATCAAACCCGAGAGGTTTACTAGTAGCCACGGAAGACTTCCACTATCCACCTCCTGGCTCATCGGATCTGTTCCAAGATGTCAAATTATATTATTGTCATCCGAACTACATAATATACACACAAAATTTCGTTTCGATACGACAATTAGAAGTAGGATTTATGTGGGAGAGCCATGCTTCGGCATGTATGGGCCGGCTCGACTCCGCTCGTTACCACGGCCTCACAGAAAACCGGCCGTGAAGCAATGCTTGCATTGCATTTCGCCGCGTGAGTGAGGTTACCAGAGGCCTTAACCCTTTCCTCTCCTTTATTCCGTCTCCGTCCTTCCCCTCTCCCCCCTCTTCCCACTCTTCCCCTACTCCCACCTTAAAGGGCGGCAACGCACTTGTGACTCTCGAGTTGCAGGTGCCCTGGGCGGCGGTAGTCATTTAAAATCAGGTGACCCGTCTGCTCGTTTGCCCCCTATAGCATAAAAAAAAAAGAGTTTAAAATTAATTATCTTGAAAGTTAATCTAAATCTTGGAAGATTTGTTTAGGCACATTGTTAGTTACTTATTTACAACTTAAAAGTGAAGCTAATAAACGTGTGTGAGAAAAATATGATGTACCTACATTGAAAACTGATAAATAAATTTATTTATTTGGTTTTAAAGCGTGGGAATAAAGTCCTCTGCCGATGGTAAAGGTGACACCAGACCAGTGCCCCATATGGCAGTAGTCCAATACTTCCAAGTACCTACTTTAATATTTGTACTAGAAACTAGATATGAAATCACTACACCACTACATATTATAAAACAAAGTCTCCCGCCGCGTCTGTCTGTTCGCGATAAACTGCAAAAGTACCGAATAAATTCTCATACAGTTTTCACGCACGGGTCCTAGAGTGACTCATGACAAAGGTTTAGATGTATAATTTATGAGGGGTTTGTATAAATTTGCTGAAATATGACGACGATTGTTGAAGATATCGGAAAAAATCATGGCGACTGGAAGCTTTACGCCAGTAAAGTTTCGAACGCCAGTTCGCCGCGTAAACCAATAGACCAATAGAGAGACCAATAAAGAAAACAATGTATTACGGAGTTATTCCTCATAATAATAGCTATTAAAATATAGGAAAGCTATATGTCTATCTTCTAAGATTAACACATAATAACGAAAATATGTAGGCATAATATGCTCTGCTATCCGTGCGAAGCCGGGGCGGGTTGCTAGTATTCTATTTAATAACGACCGGGGCCTTTTGACTCTCCTTATAAAAAAATAATACCTATAAGTGTGAGTAGTGAACATTATTTACTATTTATACTTTAACGGAGGCAAACATTTCTCAGTAGCGACATCTAGCGTCACAGTAATAAACTTACTGAAATAACACCTACCGAGAAGGTTAAAAACTTCGTGAAAAGTACGTTTATGAACTAAGACAGTGTTCTTTGTAAAAGATTTTACAATAGACTCTAGATGGCGCTGCTAGTACTAGAAAATGTTTTCTTGGTGAGTTTCAAAAAATGCAACTTAAATTTCTATCTCATGTATAGAAAAATACGGTACAATATATATAAAAATAAAACTACAGTTTTCTAGGTTTCGATAACCGCTACTATAATTAGTCAGACGCTTGTTTGCCATATAGTAAAATAATCATTTTTATTTATTTTCGAGGAAACTTAAATAAAAACTAGTTAAAAAAGAAAACTAACCCTCATCAACCTTTTATTGTCCTAAATAAAGGCAGTGAAGAAAAAAATATTCACGTAAGAATCAGTTTGCACTTGACGTATAATCCAACTTCGTCCAATTAGAAAACAAAGTACACGTACTATAATATATATAACAATAATATTTATTGTAATATTTAGCTTTGATTATATATACATATATGTGATAATTAGGTACTTATTAGGTTTTTCTTGAGCAACTACACATTTTCCATGAATTTTTCAGCCTGGTAAGGTTAAGGTTACTGGAAAATTGACAGAAGAAAACAAAATGGGCGGCCGCTAGTCCTCGACAGTCTGTTTCGGTAGTTTTTTCCTGATATTTTATTGAATTAACACTGATATTTTTGATTCGCGACTTGGTTACTTAGTGTTTGTGTTGTTTCCTTCGACTTTCCTGTCATACTATGTGAGTATCTTTTGTGTTCTCTTTACAAATTCTGCTATAGTAGTTGTATTGATTGTGTTGGGGTGTAGGAAAGGCCAATGTCAGCCTTCTCGTAGGGGTGGGAAACGTGCATTTTCCGAGTATATTTTTCTTTTGTTTGTATCATTGTGTGTACTTATAGTTTCTTGTTTCCATACTTTTTACCTACTCATAAACTCGAATTTTATTGAAATTAACTATAAATATTATTATTTATGTATCAGTTCAGAGACAACCTAGTTAGTAAACTAGGTCCTCGTTTTTGCTACACAATATATTGAAAAATACATTTCATTAAATAATAATTAATTACAATAAAGTACAAACATTCTATTAATTACTGGCAGCAAAAGTATTTAGTCACAATAATTATGTACCCATCAATATAATATTTATTATTATTGTTAGTGGTATCTTTTATGGATGTTGTTTATGAAAACAGCTTAACATTGTAAAGTTAAACTCCATTGTTTAGAAGTAATTCTAATAGTTCACACTAATCTCATCTATTCAGAATTATTATAACAACCTTTTTCTGTGAGTGGTTCTGTTTATTTTAAAGTTTTTGCTTACCTTAAATTGTTTATAATTTATAAAAAAAAAACATTATTACTTAACACATTTTTTTTTAAAATTTTTTGTAATACCTACCTACTTAACTATCTTTGGACAAATATTTTTTTTTAGGAGTGCCAACATTTTGATAGTTTAGTTATAGCCTATTTGGTATTTGACAACTCTACTTCAGTTTCAGTCTCAGGACAACTATAAATCCAACTAATATTATAAATGTGAAAGTTTGGATGGATGGATGTTTGTTACTCTTTCACGCAAAAACTACTGAACCGATTGCGATGAAACTTGGTATGTAGATAGCTTGAGACCTGGATTAACATATAAGCTACTTTTTATACCGATATTCCCATCGGGACGGGACTTACGCGGGTGAAACCGCGGGGCGCTGCTCTAGTTATTTATAAGCAAAAATCTACCAGACAGAACTCCTGATTCATTTAAACTTCAAATAGTACCTAAGGGGTTGTCCATTAATCACGTGAGGCTCGAAAGGGGGGAGGGGGTTCAGAAAAAATCATGAAAGGGGAGGGGGGGGGGGTGAGTTATCATGTGTATTTATATTATTTATATTTTTGTATTTTTGTTAAATGCGCTGTTATGTGTGTATTTAACGATAATATTCTGTTTTTTTTTAATATATTTGGAAATAAAAAAATACACGTGATTTTGGCTAGGGGGGTGGGGTTAGTCTAACACCTCACTACGTATCACCAGGGAGGAGGGGAGGTTAAAAAGTTGCTAAAAAGACATCACGTGATTAATGGACGGCCTCTAATGCTATAGTTATAAATATATTGTTCTTTTTTTAATTGCTCTTTACCATTACAGAGTCAGAGACAAAATATATTCTATATTTAAAACTTAATTTTTTTCTACTTCAACTTTTTGTTCTATAGAACTTAAATATAGGCAGTGGAGATAGACATGTTCACAGAATCATTTTGCACTTAATATATTATCAAACCTCGTCAAATTGGAAAACAAAGTGTTTGTATATTAATTATATATAATAATCAGGTACCTAGTAGGTGTTACTTGAGCGACTACCTACACATTTTTCATTAATTTTTCACGCTGGTAAGGATACTGGAAAATTGACAGAAGAAAATTGATTTTTTTGTTATTGTTACCTATTTAGACAGAAATAGGAAGTGGCTAAGGTCTAGAATGCTGGAAAACTATACTTAGATACATAATGGATCTAAGTTTAACCATAATGATTGTACCTAAAATGTATTTAATTTCAACCTGTGAAAATATTCAAAATGGATTATTAATTTTATTAAATCATTCCTGTTTTATACATTTTATAAGAGTTTGTTAAGTTGTATCACTAAGTATAGCTTAATTTTTTTCTCTCATCTCAAAAAAACTCTTAAGCTAGTAGTAATGGTTAATTGCTGTCTTCAGTAGAGGAGAGGTACCTCCTCAGTAAGTTGGTTCCAATTGGAGCAGAAATCTTCTTGACTCTGCCTCCTTATTCTATGGAATTATTTGTTTTTGTTGAATAAACATAGTAAAGCATTGAATAACCAGTGAATAATGCTAACTGACCACTGATCAGGAATAAGTACATACATAAAAACTTCAACTTTTAAAGTTTTGCATTCCATGATTTGTGTATAATTATGTAGAATAGAATAGAATAGAAATAAACTTTATTGTACACCAAAAAAAAAATGTTTTTATAAGAAATACATCAGGTGAATATGTACAAAGGGCGGCCATATCACTGAAAGCAATTTCTTTCAGGGAACTTTTGGATGGACAAATCGACAATAAATAAATGAAATCATGGGTAGTTTTGGTGTTAAGTGCTGATATTGTGCTACTGTAATTATATATCTGACTTCAGCCTGTGACTATGGCCAGTGCAACCTGGTTGAAACACATTATTATTGTTATTTAAACAAAATCATTTTACTTTTAGTTGAGGCGGTTGGGATCCTTATCATGATTTATTTTCTGGATTTTTCCTTATAATAAGATTTTCTCAATAAGGATCTTAGTAAATTTAAACCATATCGATGAAAAAAAAGGTGTGCTTCTCTGGATGCCCGACAGAAGTGATAAGAAGTGATGTTTAGAAAACTCTAGAGAGGGGGAGCCTGCCTACCGATGCCATATGCGTGACAGAAAGGGAAGCCAGACAGACTGGCGCCGTAACGCGTTACGTAACGAAGCGGTTTACCCTCCCATAAGAAGTTATCACTTCAAAAATAATGTCGTTTAAAACATGTGGCTTGGTACGGTATATTGAAATTATCATGTTGCACGTTACTTAACTTGGAATGCTTTCGTGGTATGATAGTATCAACTATAGTAACTCATTTACGACAGTATTGTGGGTTGGATCCTTTTCGTTTAAGGACGGCCAATTATATCGTATATTTTGGAAATGATTCTAACGATTTAGATCAAGTTTTGTATTAAGATAAAGTTTAATTTTTTTAAGTTTATCGATATGGGTGTCTACCCAGAATAATTACATTTTAGTAAAACTATAAATAACGCTTTAATGGCGAACCGAATTAAAAAGTAAATCAAAGATCCACTATCCATCTCCTGGCTTCATCATCAGACCATAATTACTAAGCTCAATCTATTGACTCGTCAAAACGAATCATATGACCCCAAATTCGAGGGGTTTACTAGTAGCTGCTGTAAGATACCAAATTATAGTATTGTCATCGAAACTTTATATACCTACAAAGTTTCGTTTCGATTTTCGAATTAGAAGTAGTTTTAAATTGACTTCCAAGATTTAAATCCTACTACTTCCATACTAAACTGATAAAAGCGTGTTAAAAATATAAAAAGAAATAGGCAGTCTTGGGGCTGCCGACAGAAGTGAAAACTTAAACGAAACGACGAACTTAAAACGTCACATTAGCAGGTTGGTGACATTAATTAATAAGGAGCGACGGAACTCAATGTTTAGATTAGCGCCCTCTAGTGGATCTATATATGTATTATTAGCGCGACGGCCAACAGTTTAGTGCTTTTTCCCCATAGCAAAAGAGCACAAACGTGCTTAAAAGAGGTTTTCACTTGAAAAATCCGATTTTACATAAATAAAGAGGTCCAGCAAAGCGCAGTCGGCCCAGCTAGACTTAATTTGTCACTAGCTTAAACAGTGAAGGAAAATTTATTAACTCACTGACGTAACAGAGCTGCTACTCAAAATTTCTTGAAATATAATAAAACATTTGCTCGACACGCGAATCAAATCCTGGACCTGCACGCAAACATTAACACAAATTTATGGCATGCGGTACCGACTACTGTCTACATATATAATGTTTATCACATTACAATATATCTATAGACTAGAAGCAGTTGGTACACCTAATCAAAGAGTATACAAGTGCACCTAATAAATAGTAGGTACCATAAGTAAAAGAACCTTTAAATATGTTACGTCATCATCTCTCTGCGATGCTACGCCTTTTGATTTGCAACCTTAAAACCCGTTACGTAATCATTCTGCTCCGCGATGTTGCCAGTATCTGTGTTGTGTGCCTTGCCTTTGTAGTAAGACCTCATTTCGGCCGACCTCATCACGCCTTCTTGGCATATGCATAGAGCAAACATTAAGTAGGCACATCTCTAACGATGCCTTTTTCTTTGCTTTTAATAAGAAAGCCTATGACCTACTTTTTTCTGCATTTGCTTTTTTCTTTAAGCGTCTTGTTACAAAGACAATGGGACGAGATATGAATGAGATGTTTGGGTTAATTTGCATTTGCGTCACGCCTTATTATGAATGCCTTTGTACACTTGTATTGAAACTGTTTTTATATTTGTGAAATCTACGGTCTAAAGAATAATGTGAAGTTAGATAAACGTTTACCTCGTAAACTAGGTTATGTAGGTATACATTAAATTTGATGACTTTCCAGATCAATATTAGTTTTACTTCGGTATAAAACGGCAAACAATTTGTATTGTAGTTTTTTCCACCACAACGATGGCAACAGCTACAGATTTTTTTATTATAAAAAAAGTTACCAACATTGTTCAAACATAAACATTACTGGCATTCTTGTTAACCCCTCCATTCAGCTGCTGAATTTGTATTAGAGTGGATTAAAATGTCCGTCGTGGGTTGGAATCGATCGCGTCACCAACACCAGCGCTCGATCCCAAGTCTGACGCCTTAGCCATCACGCCACCGCAATTCGTCAATGAAGGAAGTAAAAAGTGTTGCCATCTAACTTCCTTCAGTTAAAAAAACTATCAGGAATGACTCAAAACAATATGATATGCAATCATCCAACGCGCTGCCTTAACGGCAATTCAGCTTAAAATGGGGTTTCGGTTACTATTTTAAGAAACAAACAGTAATAGGCGATAATATCTCTGTTGTCCAGTCCGGTCTAAGTGACCACTTTACGTATTGTAACTGCATCGCGTGATGTGGGCACAGGGGACAGATATTCGTATCGTAGTGTGACAAATGTTTGTCCCTTGGGGCCAATATTAGTGTACTACAGAAATATTTGTTCTTGGTATATTTTTTGTCTGTCACTTGTATTTGTGAAGTGACCGTAACTCAGGCTATTCCCCAAGGAGTAAGTCTTTTTTTTACTAAAAGGCACTCCGTGGTATTGTAAGATATAAATTACTAGCAGATCGACTTTCCTGGATTGGAGGATTCTTCAAAATGTATGCATACATATATAACGTACGTATGTAGATTAGAGGGTTCGGACTTCCTGGCAACAACCAGTCCGAGCTACCGTTATGCGAGCCTAACCTGCTCGAGTAAGCAATAGGCTTACGCTTCTCAATATAAATGTAAAGGGTCTTTCATTAAGCGCTTCCTATCTTTAAATTTAAATAAAATAAAGTGCGTCTGAAATATCATCGATTTTTTTAAATGAAAACTTCTTTAGCGGCGTTGTGCACTTTTTGGGATGGGTAAAATATTTTAAACTCGCGTCAGGACACGTACCCCTCATCGAAAATTTGTAAGACGGAGCCGAGTTTCTTATATTTAAAAAAATATAACATTCGAAATTCAAACATTTATGAGCGGCCAGGAGCGCAGAACTTCCAGTGTACCCTATGTATACATTTAGATATGTTATTACCTACTTTTTATTTTGAACCTAATTATATATATATATATATATATAGATGTGTGTGTATGTAAAATATGCAAAGACATTGTGTCGTTATGTTTTCACTTCTGACGTGCAGTCCTACGACTGACTGTTTTTTTTATTCGTTTGAAAGGCCTGTCGATGCCATTATGTATGGAATATAACATCGTGCAAATGTCCGCCGCGGCTTCACCGGGTGGCGCGCATCCGAATAGTCCAATTTCCCATGACTCTGGCGTATAAATCAGGCTGTAATAAACAATAAATCTTGTTTCTATAATACTAGCAACCCGCCCCGGCTTCGCACGTTTACAAATTATACACCTGAACCTTCCTCATGAACCACTCTGTCTATTAATGAAAACCGCATGAAAATCCGTTTAGTAGTTTTTCAGTTTATCGCGAACAAACAGATAGACAGACGCGGCGGGGGACTTTGTTTTATAATATGTAGTGATTTAAGGTATAACCAAGGGCAAAACAACCGAAACAAGATAGAATGCCCCCCCTGCCAGATGGACAGACGACCTGAAGAAGGTAGCTGGTATGAACTGCATACGGAAGACGAAGGACCGTGTGCAATGCCATATTGGGTGAGGCCATAGCACAAATTTCCAGTAGTGGACTACAATAGACTGATTAGTGAACATGACCCTACTTGATGATAGCATAGTTCTAATTACTCCTAGGCACTTGACTAGAAAATATGATAAATGAAAAATGAATTTCAGATAAAAATTATCAGTAAGGTCGTAAGGTCGCTGCATATTCCTTACACAGAAACGAAGGTTCCCAGGTATTTATGCTGATGATGGGGTTAATTGAAAAACGCATATTAAACAGATCTGTAACAAACTGAATCAAAAGGGGTAGCAAAAGGGATGTATTAGAAGTGTTTGTAATGTAAAAGAAACTATATTCGAAAAAAGGCTTGGATATCTTTGAGTTCCACACTAGTGATCGCTAAAAACATTATTTACGAATCTTAAAAAGGCACAACAAAAAATATGAAAAAAATATGCACAGCACAGTGTATTTAAAACAATTCCTGATGTTATTACGAATAAAGGTGTTATTAGTATCAAATCAATCAATTACCATCTACAATTACAATCAATATCAATTACACGAATCGCAGCTAACTTGGAAAGTATGTACGAGCGCTAAAACTTCATGGGAAGGGGATAAGATTGGCAAATCGCGAGTTACACCCATAGACATAAAAGAATAGACTGCGCTAGTAATGGGACGATCGTGCAAGGGAATACGATAGCTCGATAAAAAGAGAACACTGCAGTACGTGGTCCCTCTATCCTTGCCTAGGGCGTGTTCTGGCGCGTGTATGTTGATGCGCAATTGTCAAAGTTAAAAAGAGACGGAGGGACCAAGGTCCTCCCGTGGTCTATTCTTATGTCTATAGTTGTATCACTGGTAAGACTGTCTATAGACACAGGCAAACAAAAGACTAATACGAAAATATTCTCTACACATGGCATATTCATGTCGTCACACTTAATGTAACACGTACCTAATGAGCATAAAGATAAAGACATTCTATAAGTCCTATTCTCTATGGCTCATGTTTATGACGCGGAACATTACGTTGTCATGTTTTATTATTCTTTATATTTATTTATTCTTATTCTTTAAAAAAATATCAAATCAACATCATGTTATTATATTTTACTCATTTTATAGTTACTAAAACTAAAGAATACAATATTATTTTGTTGTCAGAACTATTGCATCGCAATGCTGCATGCACATAGATTTAGAAAAATACAATTTAAATTATTGTTCTTGGTATTAGCGCGTAAACTTTATTCTTTAGTATTCTTCACATACATCACTTCAATCAATCAGCTTATCGCAGTCCACTCCTGGATATAGGCCTCTCCCAATGTGCGTCATAAGATCCGGACCTCCGCCTTCCGCATTCAATTCATCCCAGCTACCTTCCTCAGATCGTCAGTCCATCTGGCGTCCTACCTTCCGTTCACTGATTCGCGGTCCACAGTCTAGGTCCCTTTTCCAACCACCATCGGTCCTTCAGCAGATGTGACCAGCTCATTGCCACTTCAGCATGCTTATACTGCTAGCCTGATCTAGCTGTCCGGTAACTTTAAAAACAAATTAAAAATTATAATATCGAGCGGTCTGAAGCGAATTGATTCAAGCGCCACATTGGACGACATTGAGTTATATACATCGTTGCAATCAGCGAAAATTGCTATGATCTTTTGGTTTTAGTTAACTTAATATTTATTTTTTTATTCTACTAACTTTCTAGAAGTAAATGTCACAAAGTTATTTTCTAAAATCCCAACTCCCAGTAACAAATATTGTAAATTATAGTTTATTTACCATCTGATAAGGAGCTCCATTGTTCAACTCTAAACCTATCATCAAACCCTGACCTGGTTATATGTTTAGTTAATGTACCAAATGCCCAATACCAGTAGGCAATATTTTCAATAGTTTAATAGAAATGTTTAAGAAGTTCCATCTCTTTATCTTATACTAGCTGCACCCCGCGGTTTCACCCGCGTAAGTCCCGATCCCGTAGGAATATCGGGATAAAAACTAGCATATGTGTTAATCCACGTCTTCAGCTATCTACATACCAAGTTTCATCGCCATCGGTTCAGTGGTTTTTGCATGAAAGAGTAACAAACATCCATCATTCCATCCATCCAAACGTTCACATTTATAATATTAGTGGGATTGGGAATAGTAGAAAATATTATGTGATTATTGTCATATGTGACGGACAAGTCATTATATTTATTACAGAAATGAAGACGGCTAATATTGATCTGACGAATACTATAAAATGTTGTTGGTTAACCAATTAGGTAACAATTTAATTAGATCTCTTTTTTTTTTGCGGCAGAAATCTAACATCTCCATTTTATTCCAAAAAAAATACTCTGAAAAGTTTCACTAAACATTAACGCATTACAATTCTGAATTGTTGGTTGTATACCATGCGTACATTGTATCAACTAGGGTCAATTTTGGTATGTTGAATTGTTGTGTATTTCGTTGTAAAAAAAACTCAATGTATTATTTTATCTCTCGCTTAGCGCAAAGCGAAAGAGAGTCCTTTGCCCTAAAGTGGGTCATTGGAAGCTAGAGTAGACTTGAATAGATTGACCTTTATTAAGTAATGCTTAATGTGAAGTTGGATTTATTTTTGTCAGATTGCTATATCAGTTCGAGTCTAGAATTTATTTATTATTAACAGGTTTCGATATGTCGTCATGCAAAGGCGTCACGCAAAAGGTGTCATGAAAAGGGTAACGTAACTACTACAAGGCAATATGATCAATAAATCTTTGATATTACCTACATTTAATTATATACTTAAATAACATAGTGCCTTTTTGAAGTATGATGTCATGTTGATGTGATGGTCGTGAACCAGTTGGTGTCGGGATATGTTTGAGATCCGTGAGTTTCGTGACTACGGATTTACCCAGTCCACTGGCTGTCGTAAGTGGTTAGCTCAAAACTGAAATTTTTCTTTCATACAAAGGCTACCCTGGACGCTGACGTGGCACTTGAACATTTCGAATTATGTAGACTTAGATCCTGGAGTTTATTTCGGCCTTTCTTCTCAAAGGTCATCTAGTTTTACCAGTGTCTCTAAAGATAAAAAACCATTATCTCTTGGTTTTCTTGACCGAGGTAAGGTACAGCAGGTTTTGCTCGAGACAACCGATTTGGGAGTACCTCAACCTTACAGAAAACACTGAATGAGCAGAACTGACAGCATGCGAGTCTATCAGCTAAGCTCCACGCATGCATCGCAATATTGATTAATGTGGCGAGAGTTCATAGTTATCGGTAAACACTTTCCATCAAGTGGGCTCTGTGCGATCTCTAATTAAAGTTTTTATAACTAAAGTTGATCATTTATCAACTCATAAAAACTTTTTAACATAAAATTTAACCGACGAAAGGAGAAAGGAACTCTGAGAAGTGAAAAATAAACTTGTTAGCCTAACTAAACTCCTACACTAATGTAAATCCTACTAATATTATAAATGTGAAAGTTTGGATGGATGGATGGATGTTTGTTACTCTTTCACGCAAAAACCACTGAACCGATTGCGATGAAACTTGGTATGTAGATAGCTGGGGACCTTGATTAACGCATAGGCTACTTTTTATCCTGATATTCCCACGGGATCGGGACTTACGCGGGTAAAACCGCCGGGCGCTGCTAGTACTTATATAATTTTTAGTCGGCGCCAAACATACATGAGAACCTAGTCCGTTTTTTCGTCGGTTAAAAATTATATTGGGTATGCCGTTTTGTACTCTCTTGGCAGTCTTCCAATACAAATCTATCCAATGTCAAAATATATTAAACTCGATACGAGAAGTTTCGGCTTTACATCTTACACCCCTAAGGACACTTCCGAAGTATCTTTTTTTGAAAGTAGGAATATAGCTTAGCGATATCTGTGTTCGAAGCAGAAACAAGAATTGTTTTATTTAGGACTAGCAGCGCCCCGCGGTTTCACCCGCGTAAGTCCCTATCCCGTGGGAATATCGGGATAAAAAATAGCCTATATGTTAATCATGGTCTCCAGTTATATACATACCAAGTTTCATCGCAATCAGTTCAGTAATTTTCGCGTGAAAGAGTAACAAACATCCATCCATTCATCCATCCATCCAAACTTTCACATTTATAATATTGTGGGACTGTTGTCATTTTAGTTAAATAACTAGCTGAACCTTCACATGTCTATTGGTGTACACTGTGTGCCATATTGTATGTTATTCTTAAATTTTGTATGTATACTGTTGACGTGTCTATAATAAATAAATAAAAGAGTAAATATTAAACTTTTATTTCATTAATTAGTGATATCCGTATTCGGCATATAAATTGCAAACTTTACAGACTAACCTTGGATAAAATAAAATACAAATGAATTGAACTCGTCGCGATTAAGAGTTCCATGAGCGTTATCTTATTTACTCAAGTTATAAAAATTAAAATTCATCTTAATATATTCAATACAGTATTTCACAAAAAACGTCAATAAAAAAAAAATTATATTGTGTTCTACGGATAAGAGTCATATCGTTAGATTTGCTGTGAAAAACGTTGATTCTTGTGTTTAAGTTAGCAAAATGCAAGAAGAGATAAGAATGTCTAAAGGAAGTAGTCGATACGAATGGGTTAGAATAAAAAAACTCGTTGTTTTTCACATCTTATGACGTTTCCGAAGTAAATACTGAGAACGAGAGATGTATAAGTAATGTATTTATTTATTTTCCTTCCTAATATATTTTTTATATATATTACATATTAAGTTGATAAATAAGTAGCGCCCCATATGATAAGCGGTTTTCTGTGTCTAAAACAATAGCATTATTACAAAATATGCACAGACTTTGACTAAAATAGTGGATTAATTTTGTTCTATAGAAGCGTTTGGCAAAACTTGTTGGGCATATTGTACCAAATTCATGAATTAATTTTCAGAATTATTTCAGTCACTTTCATTTCTTTGGGACAATACAGTTCTCAAAAGGTACAAATGGTTACATGCATCACTAAGACAAGTCTATTGTCCGTTTCGCTTCTATTTGCAAAATAACACACAATGTTTAAAATTGCGATTCGAATATTATATATTTGCATAACTATTTTGGGCTGCATTCGTCGTCCTCATTCTTACAATTGTGTTGTCGTACCATTGTAGAATTATTTAAACAATTTAACAATATAAGTATTTGTAAACTTTAGAATAACAAATTCTTTGAATTGCATAAGCATCAAGCCGTTTCTCCAGACAAAACAGTGTTCATGTCAGGTAGGCAGATGTGTATGACTATCCATATAGCTTATGTCAGGTTCCATGTAATGAGTGTTCTATATAATGATAATTAGTCTTTTGTGAATTGCCCTTTAAATACTCACAATTCAAAATGGATGATTAGTATCGTCATTATCATTTTAATAATTGAACATTGTATCCTGCTGAACATACATATGCCTTCCACTAAAGTGCATTCAACGTATACAGAGTTTTCTTCCTCCTCTACCGCCGTAATCCTATCACTTTACCTTCGTCGTCGGTCTATTAAATGGACATCTCCACACAATATTTACGTAACTCGGTATGCAAGGAAAATATTGTTGTTTACATGACATTCATGCATTTTACTTGAGCCACTGTACATAAAATCTTGATAGCCAACTTTCTTTTTACTGTCCATCATTAGCTAGCGATCATAGGAAATCGTTACTAAATACTTTCGAAATCAATTGTGTTTAATACCACTGCTGTTTTTGTTTTAAACTTTCGCGACTATACATATTAGATGTGTAAATCGGGACTTAATCGCGGTAATAATAAGAACACACAATACCTTTTTTGGTTACTCGACGTTTCGAAGCTCTCACCAGTCTTCCGTCACCACGATTGGTGCAATTCGATCGAAACGTCGGGTAACCAAAAAAGGTATTGTACCTTCTAACTAATACTGCGATTAAGTCCCGATTTACACAACTACTGCTATTATATTTAAATATCTTCGTCTACTAGTATACTAGACTTATTAAAAATTCACGTCAACTGATGAACCTTCCTTAAAACTGAATCGGTTCATAACTTTAGAAAATTTTCATGTAGACTAAAAGCATAGTCGTTCTTGTTGTGCTAAAACCACCAGATTTTCAGCAATTATTAGTGGTTTATTAGATTTCTACTGCAATTGTTTCGAGGACAATTTGTCTCTGAACAACGGTTAATGTCACACTGCCACAATTAAACGATTTATTGAGATAGTCGCTTACGTGCACAGTGACCTATATTCTGCCTTCACCTGGGATGCGTTGACGACGTCAGAGGTTATTACGTCACAACTGACACAGTGCCCTATTTACCAAGCGTTCGTAGTGCGGGGGGTGTGTCCCATTCACGTTTAATCCCTGCACAACCAGTGTCTATTTTTAGCACTGCTTCATTCATGGCTGCGATCGTTGTGGAGGCCATCCGAACGTGTCCTACAATCAATAATAGACTTTGGTGCATAACCTTCATTCATTTAGCTTTGTACACTGTCCTTTGTATCGCTACGGATAATGTCTAAACTAGTACTGCCTGGAAATACTCGACGTAATGAAGTTTATTTAGTTTATAAGATTGTGTGGTTAGTCTTTACATTTCTGATCCGGTCGGATGAAGGCTACTGTTAAGTCCATTGCGCTGTATGTGACTTTTCCATATATCATTTAATTATTTCAGTCTTATGAACTCTCTTTAGTTAGAATGAAAAGTTATCAGAATTATTCGTCAGAAATAGAAATATTCGATTTAACATTGAAAGTTAATAATGCAATTATCAGTAACGCCAGTTTACTGTTTAGTTAATTCAGTTGTCAATATAATTATCGTTGACGGTAATTAACGCGACGACGTATTTAAAAGGTATTATATTCCTTTGATTTTCCTGATGTTTAGATCAAGTTGCTCTAGTCGTGGTCGCAGCCTGTGAACACGGCCATAACTATATCATCATGGAACGCGCAAGTTTAAAAGTTAATTACGTTGCTTATTGATTGGGGAAAATTTGTAATTACTGACTTATTAAGAGGGTGCCAGTTTACTTCACAGTTACATTAAATGTTCAGAGTAGTATGTAGATAACAGTTTATAAACTTTTCTTGTAGTCGGTGTAAAATGTGTAAATTTTTTCGTCTTCAGCTAGGTTTTTACTGCTTTTGTTGTTACATCACTTACAGCCCTCTTTGTTATCACTCTCTAGATTAATTAATCATGGTGCCCTAATAACGACCGATACAAGCTATGCCAAGTTGTTTTGGCCTAGGAGGCTTAGCCTAAATATTTTAGTGATTTATCTATGCAGAGTAAATAAGTCGTGTAATTTTCTCAAACTACAACACATAAAAAACTGAAATTTAAGGATATTTAAGTTTCATAATATCCTTTTTTGACATTAAAGTATAGGTAACTTGTTTTATAATTGACTGGCTGATGCAATTTATTTAGACTTGTTGAAAACAGCTGATTGAAAGTCTCATTTCTTCCAGTATATGGTTCTACTCAACTCTTTACTACATATTTACATGTTTGTGAGATGCCTCTTGAAAACAGATGATAAAGTTTATGATTAAACATAACACACAAGATTTAAAATAGGGATTGAACTGATAGAATGGGAGCTGTCATTTGTATAGAACAGTTACTGCATTAAATATTGAAATTTACAGTTTTTTCATCACCATTGCATACTGTATCATGTACAACAAGTTACAATCGCAACAAGTTATACACCGCAAACTATAGTAAATGACATCGTTTGCGTTCTTATGAAATATGCAAAGTCATACTATACGATATAATCACCGCAGGCTCATTACATTTTGTATAATCAATTCTTAATGACTTCAATGTGGTCATTAAAACAATTATTCTAATTATATCCTCATGAATTGATTTTTTGTATTAAAATATATTATATGCACTGGTACAGCAGTATTATATTTTGGATACTTATGCAACCGATACCCCTTTGAGGAAACAAAAGCTGGGCACCCCATCGCCTGTATGTTACACAGCATTTAAAGTTAAACTTATATTTATTAATTTACAAATACGTGGGGTATTTACATGTAAAGTAATATATTTACTGCTTTTGGAACTATTCTCTATTAAGCAATTATATAGCAAATAAATAATTTCATTTCATTTCATTTACATTTTAAACACTTTCATTCGGTCATACCATTTTTGAAAACATGACGACCATTACTCTAAGGGCATGTTTTTCATGTACTGGTTGAAAGCTATCACGGCTTCTTCCGGCCCCATAAATGTTACACCTCTCATCAAATCTATAATTTTTCGGAAAATAAAGAAATCGCATGGTTCCAGGTCTGGACTATGTGCGTGATGGGTCACTAGCTCTACCTTTTCAGAAGCCAAAAATGATTTGTCTTGTTTGCGGTGTGCGCCGAAGTATTGTCATGGTGCAATAGGATGCGACTTCTTAGTAATTTTTCCCTAACTTTTTCAAAGACATAGGGCAAACAAATGGTCGTATACCACTCAGCATTAATTGTCTTTTGTTCTTTAAGTGAGATCGTGCAGACAGGACCCGTCCGGGAGAAAAAAAACGCAATCATTATTTCGCCTACGTTTCTCGCCTGCCTCAATTTTGTTGGTTTGCCTTCCTGCCTGCCACCTTCGAACACCCATATAGAAGACTGTTGCTTTCTTTCCGGCATGTAACAATATATCCATGTTTCATCTCCTGTCACAATGTCATACACAGCATTTGAACGTCAATGATCGTACTTATTTGACACCAATCAACACGAGTCCGTTTTTGTTCTGGGGTGAGTTCATGAGGAATCCAGCGGCAACAAAGTTTTCTAACTTTTAAATGTTGATGTAAGATTTTTTGAATTTGGCTCATACCAATCCCCAAATGTCCTCGAATCTCCTCATAGGTGATACGCTGGTTTTTCAATTACTTGCCTGACAGTAGCCACATTTTCCTCACTGATCGCAGTTGAGGGCCGACCTTCACGAATTTCATCATGGAGGGAAACACAACCACGATCAAACTCTGCGTACCTACGCCTTACGGTGCTCAAATGAGGAGCTTCCCTCCCAAAAGCATTTTGAAGACGAGCAGTGCAGTATTGCGGAGTCAATGAACTTTTAAAATCATAAAAAATTATCGCCCTAATATCTTTTCGCGTTAATTCCATTTTTGCTACGGACGACGAACTTTTAGAAAACAATTGATACGCGATTTCCCGCCAATATTTTTTTAATCATTGATTGAGTTTCTTATGTTTAAAAAAATATAACATTCGAAATTCAATCATCTATGAGCGGCCAGGAGCGCAGAACTTTCAGTGTGCCCTATGTATATGCTATGGAAGAAAAAACCGAACTTGCATCTCAAATTTCGAAACTAAAACAAATCATTTCATACGCTTTCACACCTTAATTAGTCAACCCATCGTAAAATTTCGATACCAGTTGTCAGAGAAAGTACATAAGGGCATATGTCGCATACTAATCCCGTGGGATAGAAAAACCGAAACCGCAAAGTCAAAGCTATTTTATAAGAAAATCAAATCTAAACGGATCGATTGTTTTGTAGGTTCTGCTTATTGAAGTCTTCTAATAGAAAGTTTTGAGTGTTACTCGGCCTGTTACTGGCCTGTCGCCTACTAACACCGTTAACGAAATATTGTACGATATTAAAGCTTTCGTGACACATCGCCTCCCGGCAAAAAAAGTGTCATAATACAAAATCAGCTATTTCGAGAAAACACAACTTTTATGCCTGTGAATTGAACAAAACAGTTCAGTGAAAAAGGGAACTTACGATGTTTTTATAGCTGACCAAATGCAACATTTGCTATTCAATGCTATAAAAATGTTAAAACGTACCTAACATGCGATATGACACTTTTTTTGGATATGGAAATATTATTGTTGATATGTAATTGATTGTGGTAATGAAACCCTATGGTTTCATTACTAAATACTTTTCTTTTGACTTGTTTTGCATGAAAAAGATGTATTTTTTAAAGGTCATTCAAATGCAACTTACAGTACTTTTTATATATTTAGTAAGTATTTACTTACTAAATATACATATAAGGTATACCTACATGTATACGACAATTACTAGTACATACGCAATATAAATAAACATGCATGTTGCATGCATACACAATACATATACAGTACAAATAATCAGTAACATAGTATACATACCTACATATATTCTACAATCTACATAATAGTGTTATAACTTATTGCTGGGAGGGAAAAAATATCATTGATTATACTCTTAAAAACGCTTAAAGAAAGGCTATCACGAATTGAATGGGAAGAGAATTTCACAGCCGTACCGCAGAAACAGCAAAAAAATGGTGATAGCGAGTAGAATCCGAAGGAGTCCGAAGCAGAAGAGAAATTTAAGAGCGACAAGGTTTGCCCCTGAGAACAAGGTACTCGAAGCGGTCACGGTTGATGGTAAGTGGTTACCGGTGCCTACAATTGCAACACCGATGGTGTCACTTGTACGTTGCCAACCTTTTCTATTGCGGTCTGGCGATTCTTCACACCAGCAGAAGTATAACACCAATAGCGCTGGTAAACTGCTGTTTTGTGAAAGGGTGATCGGTTCCGCTTTGGACTATTACTAAATACTAGATACCACTTAATGTCCAGTATAAGTTGAACTTTCATTTTATAGAATATACTTTGCGTCCAACAGGTCAACATATATATTGGATTTGCTTTTTGTAGCCATTTTCACATTATTTTTACATTAATAACACATGCTGCTCAAATCTTTTAACTTTCGCTACTTTTTCCACATATAAAAGATTAAGATTCTAAATTTTACATTCCTCCGTGCGCGAAATAAGCTAAAAAAACGTACAACGAATTCTCTTCACGTATTAATTATTAATATACCATCAACCATTCCAACTTTTTTTTTAATTTAAAAATCCACAGCCATGCAGAGCACGGCAAAGGTATTTAAATACGCTGATCCTTTATTACGTGGAATTTAAAACTTTTAAAACTCCACCTACCCCTCTGCAAATATAAAGGCTTGATTTAATAAAAGTTAAATATCTAAAATTTTGCTGAAACAAATATTTCCGACGGTGCCTTTGGCAACCATGTGCGAGACAAACTCAATACATTCACTGATAACAAAGCTAGATAAAACGAAGCAGGTAATTATACAAATATTAGCTCGTAACTTGTAAGTGGATATAACCTAGTAAGTTAGATGTTTACTCAAATGACAGTTATATAAATAGCGTCAATAGAATAGAATATTCTTTATTGTACACCATAATATATTAAACTACAATTATTGATCTTAATATTAATGTTATTTACAATGGGCGGTCTTATCGGTAAGCAAACTAACTTGTAAATAAATAGTACGTCCATCTCAGGATTTGATTCTCAAAGATATTTACCAGTTTTTTTCGAAAGACCATCTTAACTTTGCAGTTCTTAAGATACTCTCCATTACATCGATATAGGCAGCTGTCGAATGGCGCCTTATCATGGTGAAGCAGGTGAGTCTGATCATTATATTGTAATCGAATCACAAAAAAAAAATGTAACAGCTTACAGATGGATTCGGTTGATTGATAAGAGGGTAATTTTTTCAGACAAATTTATTCCTGGAACGTTCAAGAGCAGAGTGAATAGGTTTCGTTTGGACAGGCGTGCACCAACTTCGTCTTCACCTTCACTTTTCATCAGGTGAAATGGAAGACAGACGCCTATTTCAATTATTATCTTTCCTGTGTTAGCTCTAAGTTGTTTACGTCTAGTCTAGATAACAGAGGTTAATGCGTTATTTAATCAGTTTAGTACATGGTTTTATCTACACCTTTAATCGTAATTGTATTATTGTCGGCAAATTTGTAAATAGGGTTCTAAGTTTTTTGGCATTATTTTCATAACTGGACCTAAACCCTTGGTCAGGAGGTTGATATTGTGCAAAAGTTTGCAATAAGTCACATGCATCCATAAATTATATAAATAGCAACAAGAAATGTTTAAGCTCTACTAATATCCTCCGGAGAGTTGCATGCATACAAAAATCAGAATAACCCAGAAACTGTTTACTCTTGCATTGACAGGCGTGTTCTGGAGTTTGTGGCCCCGAAAAGATTTGGCAATTGTTTAAAGCGAAAGAAAGGTCGCGATCATGGACTGAAAAGCGCAGTGTGTTATGTCCGTTCCTCTTAAATAGAGCCGCGCAGAATCGCCTCATGGTGGCTAATGTTATATATACGTGGTTTGTTTAGTACTTTTAATAGCAAAAACAAGTTTAGTTACAAGCAAACTGCATTAGGTAATAGGAGATGAATCTGGCATTATTTAATAGTTATAACAATAATAATATACATTTAATTTTTATTATTTTTTATTTTTAAAAAGACAACTCCCGCATTAGGAATTACTCCTGTGTCGCGGGGGACTTTACAAACATACAAACAACGGACACAAAGAACACCCAGACTTGGGTGGGAATCGAAGCCACGACCTATGGCATAGCAGTCAGGGTAACTAACCACTAGACCAGCAGGCAGTCATTATATATTATATACATTTGTCATTGATGATTATTGATGAATGTCATTGTAACACAAAATAGTTCTACCATTTTGTGTGTTTCAATGCCATTGCAAATGCATGAATTGCATGACAAAAATTTGAATAGGTAGTATATTACTACCTATTCAAATTTTTGTACTTTACTTTATTAGGTAGGTAGGTACATGGTAGTTGTCTTGAGATACAAATGTAGTTATTAAATGTCTTTATCTTTAAGATAATCTTATACATCACAGTAACATCGTTAATTAAAATTTCGTGTAGTTGTTTTTTAAATTTCATAGCAGGCAATGTTTTATGGATATTCGGTAATCACTACATATTATATTAACAACAACACCACAACGAAGTAGCGACGATACATAACCGTGATAAACACATAGGTCGCGCTGTTGTAGTTGTGGTTATAAATATACTTCGATACATTTAAGATGTAAATTACGCGTGATTGTTTCTCGCCGTTTGCGCGTCTCCACAACTAAAGAACAACCAAATTACTTAGTACTTAGGCAACGTACCCATACTACGTGACCCATTTTTTAATTTTTTTTATAAAATGTGGTGTCGCTACCGTCGCTAGATGCAGGTATCGTTAAAAAAATTATAACGTTAAAACTTTTAACGGTATTTTTAGAACATTTTACCGTTAAATGTTTATAACGGTAACATAGTTTATATTATTATATCGTTATGAGTAGGTTATGTTACCAGGGCTTGAAATACAGCCACAGGTAACGTAGTTTGCCGGTAATTTTATCGTTATGAGTAGGTTTTGTTACTATTAATATAAGAACGCGCGTATGTGGTTATCTTTGCGCTGGATTGTTATCCTAACTAATACCATATCCATACTAATTTTCTTAATTAATATTATAAATGCGAAAGTAACTCTGTCTGTCTGACTTGACACCAATTTTCATGACTTTGAGTATAGATATAAACAAGACCTTGGAGAAGGACATAAGCTACTTTTTGTCGTGAGCATAAACCTTGAAGATGGCAAAATAGGGGATCGAAGTTTGTATGGAAAACCAATCATTTGTCAAGTTTAGGGATGTAAAAAAGATGTTTTTTTTTGTATTTTGACCAATCAAGAAAAGACACTCATGGAATAATCACAAAATCTCTAAAGCTTCTTAGTAAGCTGAGCCTATAGGCTTGACACGTCAGCTACGGAGTCGGATTAAAGGCTCGCAATTTTAAATGAAATCCATGGTTTTTTGGACTAGACCTGAAATTTGGCAGTGAGGTAGTTAAAACGGATGTATGACAGGGCCGGATTAAGGGAGTCTTAGGGCTTTCGTAATTTTATAAGAAATTCTCGATTTTTGCTACTAGATACAAGGTACAGGTATTCTAGTTTATAATGTAAAACAAATACGGTAGTAGTAGACTTCTCTTCACAGGGACGACTTACGGTGCAGCGGTGGTTAAAAGATATAATAACACCGGCACACACAAAAAAAAAGTGGTCAGTACTTTTGATCAGACCCATCTAGGGTTACGTATTTTAATACGCTGAATCCGAATTTGAGGTTAAAGATCTTAAATCTAAACTAATATTATAAAGAGAAAAGATTAATTTGTTTATTTGTTGTTACAATTTAACTCAAAAACTACTCGACCGATTTTAAATTCTTTCACCGTTAGAAAGCTACATCGTCAATCAAATAATTAGGGATCCCTACTAAAACTTGAATAATGTGATCCAAGGTGTAAATTATTTGTCATAAAATGTCTCTCATCGCATGCGCTGCGAAAACTATTGATGATAGAATAAAACAATGTAGTACAATATTAAAGAACATATCAATATCTATAAAAAAGTCCGCGATAGCATATGCCTATCTCCAACGGATAACTCACAATAACTGCTTTTACTATTAAAATTTTAGATTAAAAAGAATGTTTTTTTGCGAAGCTTATTTAACCCATATGGTATTAATTTATATCTAAATAAATATGTTTGTTAGAACGGAAATTTAACTCTATATATCTTATTTGTTCCCTTAACTCCATATGGTTTAAACAAATATCTTAGAAGATATCGCAATATAAAAAATATTCGCGCGACAAAATAATTACGCTCGCGACAGTCATTCGGTCCGGCCGTCGCTCGCGTCGCAATGTAGGTACGTGGGGAGTCTGGCCTCCGGGAACTTCAAATTCAAAATAGGTATTAATTGCACCATAATGTTTACAAGTACAAGGTTTTATTGCATATTTAATAGTAAGAGATACCTATAGTAATCCTTACTTTAATATAATCTAAACTAATCACTACATATTATAAAACAAAGTCACCTGCCGCGTCTGTCTGTCTGTCTGTCTGTTCGCGATAAACTGAAAAGCTACAGAACGGATTTTCACGCGGTTTCCACTAATAGATAGAGTGATTCATGAGGAAGGTTTAGGTATATAATTTGTACCCGTGCGAAGCCGGGGCGGATTGCTAGTCGTACATATTTTTCTATTTTGTAACTATTTACTCAGTTATTAAAAAAATGTATAAAAACTAACTTAAAAAAAACGAATTAGTTTTCATGGATTATTTCCTTAGTAACGAAATGAAAAATTCCAAAATAAAAAGTATCTACATTTAAAATTTTCGACTTTGCACATCCACAACGGAGGCAAAAATACCTTGAAATTCAAACGATCATAACTTGTAAACGGCCAGTTTATTTATCAAAAATTCTTATTGTAACTGTATGCTAGAATCATGCCCTTTCAGTGACTTAGGTAAGTGTTCCTGTTTCAAATACACCCTGTATAATACATAAATTTACTGACATATATATGTGTATAGTTTTTAATATACAAAGATACTTAATACGTTTACAAAAAAGCTGATATGAGGTTTTTTTACATCCATAAACGTAACAAATCGTTGGTCTTCAATACAAACATTGGTCCCCTATTTTGCCACCTTAAAGGTTTATTTTCGCTACAAAAATATTGGTATTTAACCGAAATGATATTACATTTACTAATGTTCATCCAAATAAACCTGACAAATTTCTTTCATACAAACTTTGATTACCTATTTTTCCACCTTCAAGGTTTATTTTCGCAACAAAATTTAATAACAAAATTATATTCAATTTACTCACATTTATCCAAATAAACCTGACAAATTATATTGATCTTCCATACAAACTTTGATTCCCTATTTTGCTACCTTCAAGGTTTATTATCGCGACAAAAATTAGCTTATGTCCTGTCCCGAGGTCTTTTTCATCTCTACATATATCAAAATTAAACCAAATAAACTTGACAAATGATTGGTCTCCCATACAAATTTCTATCCTCTGTTTTGCTACCTTCAAGATTTATTTCCGCGGCAACAAGTAAATAACAAAATTATATTTTACCAAAATCATCCTAATAAACTAGACAAATGATTGACCTCCCACACAAACTGTGATTTCCTATTTTACCACCATCTAGGTTTATTTTCGCGACAATAAGTAAACATAAAAATTACGGCACGGGTATGGCTACGGCTACACTGTTACTGTACTACTACGATTTATGAACGGCAACGTCGCTCGCGTCGATTGAATATGGTAACGTTAAAGGTAACTTTAAAAACCAATTAAAAACAGGTAATTTTTATCGTTACCTTTTAACGTTATAATTATGTTATGTTACATAAGTATCGCTACCAAATCGTATCGGTATGCCAGGTATCTTTAAAAAATACCGTTACTTAACGATACTTTTAATGTGAATTGGTATCGTTTTCAAGCCCTGTGGGTAAGGTTCCTTAAGTACCATTTACTTCCTCGTAGACAATTCTCCTGGGCCCTGGCTTTCATGGTTTTAGGGTAAATATGTAATATAATTACCTTTGAGTGTAACGATGATGTGTGCTATCAGAATTAACATTTTTGAACGGAAATGTTACAGTGACTGGTTTGATTGAACCACTGATTCTTACCTCAATATACATAAATGTCCATTAAACCATGACTGATTTAATGGACATTTGCGTGTTACGTTAATTAGTTCATAAAAGTTATATTACGTACTGATGAGACTGCAGTTGTTATAGAATGCAAACCATCGTTTATACGTCTCATTAATATTACTGCGTTTATAGAAGTTACGCATGAATCATCTTTTGAGGGTTTAATAAAAACTAGGGATGGTCTGGTGGTCGAATTTCGAAAATGGCTTATTTATTGGCCAGTATTACTTGAGCTGTCATTGTATAGACTAACGTACCATGACAGGTCAACACATATACTGGACGCGTGTAAGATGATGTAGCCGTTTTCACGTAATTTTTAAATTTTTAACATACCTATATTGATAAAAAATTGTTGATTTCTCCACTTCTTCTATATATAAACTTCCCAAGTATTACAAATTTCACTTTAATGCGTTCGCGTAATTTTCTTGAGTTGAGTTCTTGGTTACAAAGACAGCTGTGACCACGGCCAGTGCAACCTGGTCGAAACGTCAGGCAATTCAGAGGTATTTAATACCTTTTCGTGATCGCGTTAATTCCCGTAAATACATAAATAATATTATATCATGAAATGCGAAAGTTTAAAAATTAGGGTACAAAGAATTCTGTTTACGTTTTAATACGAGTATATAGATATATTTGATTGTGTCTGATAGCTTTTTTCTAGAGACAACTCCCGCATTAGGAATATTCCTGTGTCGCGGGGGACATTTAAACAACGGACACAAAGAACACCCAGACTCGGGACAACTATTTGTGGATCACACAAATTTTTGTCCTGCATGGGATTTGCACTCGGCGCGGTGTAGTGGCCAGGTGACCACTTAGACCATTGCGCCATACTGACACTTTTCATACAACACTAATTTATCATTTTTAGGTATCAGGTAAATAAATACATATACCTAATTGTGAACATGTTTAATTAGTTTCAGGTTAAACCAGTGCTAGATATAATAATGTCATTCCTCAGACCTGTTCCATTTTTTAATGAAGTTATAACAAAGGTCTTCCTAGCATAACTTCTAAATATGAAAGGGATACTACCTGTGCCTATTTCTTCAAGGTTATTCACTATGTATGCTTTGCTATGGCATACGTTAATATACCGCCAGAGACCAGTTTCTGTTTGTAAAATTGGTAATCGGTGAATCTTATGTACGTATTTACTTCTTCTTATGTACTATAGAAAACTGAATTTACGAGAAGTACAAATGCTAGGTTTATAACCCCTTAAAGCAAATGTCAGACAACTACACTTTGTAATCCAATTTAACCTAATAACCAACGGAAACTCGCTATTCCGTCGAATGCGGACAAGGCGTGGGCCTAGCTGATGACAAAACTACAATAAAACAGCCTACACTAACTTATCTAACTGCAGAAAACCAAATAAAAACTTTAAGTTACTTATTTTACAGTGCACTTTTCTTCAAAGAAAAGTTTGAAGGCTATTGGTGCGTTGCATCTTGAGAATTCAATCATCAGTCCCCGTCAAACGTTCAAAGAGAACGGACGTGTCACTAGTTTTATCAACTTTTGCGAACAGTTTTATACAAAAGCGTGTCAATAAACTTTAAGTTTCCCTGTGAGTGAGTCAGTGATACCTGGGTGTTTCATTGTTTAAGGTGTTTATACTTTTCCACCCTGGATTTAAATTTTGATGGTAAGACTGTTTTCCTCTTAGCCATTAGATCACATCATTTTATTATTTGGCATAAATTATTTCATATCACATTGTTTTCTAGACATTTAGAATATATTTATTAATTAATGGAACAGTTCTACAACTTTGTTATGTATTTGCTTATCATCCGTATCAATATGACCTTATTTGTTGTTCAAGGCAACCGGGAACGATTTATCAAACAGTTTAAACTTCTGATGTCCCACTGATTGTTATTCGAGATGGTTGTCGTTCATTCGTGACTTCCCTTTGTGCACCGTTTGTAACATCCGATCGTCGTATCATGCATTCTGATGAAGTTAATGTCCACAGTTAGCGTGATATTTAGATCATACTATACGGCAATTGTGTACATAATAGGGCTTGAGCTAAAAATGCACTTATACCAACAACATTCTACACTGTTCGGTTCAACAAACCTACAACTTAGGACAGGTTTTGCAATGTACTTAGAGGTAAATTCCAAATGAGATAGCTGGTTATACACTGAGCATAGATAAGTAAACTATTAAATGACTTACTCTTTTAACATTTCTACATTATGGTATCTACTCGTAAGTCCGCTGGCCTAAATTAATAAAAAGCTATGGATATCTCGACTCGCTTGACCTGAGCCGGCTCGGGTTTATCGACCCTCTGTCCAAGCCCAACCACGATTAAGTTACTTTTAAAACGCAACATGTTTTAAATATTAAACATACAAATTGTTTAGTTTAAAGTTTACAAACGTCTATAAAGAGCCAAGGCTCTTTAATTTCTTAGGGTATTTTTACTTGTTCTTTGTTATGGATCGTAAATTTATAAACTATATAGTAAGAATAAAAAATGTCTTGACTCACTGAAGCGAATTTATAGCATAAAAACTTCTCAGTTAACTGTTATTATCAACTTGAAAAACTTGTTGGTTCTACACTGAACAGGTTCCTTCCAGTGTAATATATAGTCGACTTCTTATTAGTAGCAATATTCTGCTACTAGTTCTAACTGGACTAGGTACCTAATGTTAATTATCCTATCGGTTTCTGTGTAGAGACTTGTGGGAAATACTTGTCTATTCTGCTGAATAACTCACTCGGAAACTTGAGTTTAGTTTTGGACAAAGATCTGCAAGTTGTTCCTTACCTCTGAGTATCTTATGATGTTATTTCAGCATTCGCAGTCCTTTGTATACTGGCCGTTGTTAAATAGATGTCAATGGTGTATTTACGTAATTTTAGTATTTATTTTTGCAACAGCAACTTTTAGTTAGATAATTTGTTGCGTATTATTTCATACTAGCAACCCGCCTCGGCTTCGCACGAGTACAAATTATACACCAAAAGCTTCCTCATGAATCATTCTGTCTATTAGTGAAAACCGCAGGAAAATCCGTTCAGTAGTTTTTCAGTTTATCGCGAACAGACAGACAGACGCGGCGGGGGACTTTGTTTTATAATATGTAGTGATTCATATTCTGTGTCTATTTTGCATTCCTATTAATTTGATGTATGGACCAGAAACATTACCGCTATCTATGTATAGGCCTCACGAAATTTAGTATGTTTTAGTAGATATGACCTTAGAAATGTATCCGACAGTTGTGTTTTTCGTAAGCAAGATAGAATAGTAAAATACCAAGGAGCCTATAGTCTGTGCATAACGCTCTCAAGTTCACCGAGGACTGGTAAGCACAGCGGTGATAAGTAAGAAGACCTAAAAAGCTGGTCAAAGTTGCAGGGAATCCCCTGATTGAGGCCGTGCAAAATCACGTTATAAAAGTCTGAGAGAGAGAGAGAGACGTGCTGCAGTGGACGTCCTACGGCGAAAATGATGATGATACTTCATTTAACTGAAGAAAGACAAACTTAAAGGATCCTTTGACATGCAGTTAATTTAATATTGCATTTAAGGCCATAAATATTGATGATATTTTAAAACATTTTTTTATTTTTTATTTATTTATTTATTTCTATACTTCTATCTATTTTACATTACTTTAAGGATTCAAGAGTAAGTTTTCATTCCGAAGCTTACGATAACCATACCAACCATATAAAAAAAGAGGATAGTATAAAACATATCTAAACCTAAAATGTGCGCAAGTAGTTCAGTAACTACTGTTTAATATGAAGAATGGTAAACTAGTGCTAGACTGACCTATAACGACTTTTATGTTCAACATAACTGGTTTTTTATCAGTTGGACGACAATACCATTAACTAAACTATTTTGCCTTACAAAATGTAATTATTCTACAGTTACCTATACCTATTTCAAAATTAATAATTATTTAAAAATCTAATGTTGAATGTGCTTTAGACACAAGTTTCGTAAAAGGAACAAATCAAATAATAGTTATGAAGGTGTCTCCGACAAATCACCTGTTAGCTATATCTAACTGGCTAGTCCCCCAAAGTCACTTATTCTTATCACCATTGCGCACGTATTCTAACGTTGCTGACGCCAATTAGAGACGTGTGTGGCATTAATGGTTGACGATACGAACATCTCTTGAATATTGACGACTATTACCCGTCCGATGCGGATGGCAATTTGAGTACTGTCGCATCTGGGTCAATGGACGTAGTGCATGATTAGATTGCAAAGTGGGATTGGTTTTAATCCTCGGTTAAATTAGATAAGGTAAAATGGTTATATGTAAAATTGTTCAAATATTATTATAAACGTTATGTTTATTCGTGTGTGGCATTAATGGTTGATCTCTTGAATATTGACACTATTACCCTTCCGATTCGGATGGCAATTTGAGTACTATCGCATCTGGGTCGATGGACGTTGAGCTCAAATCCGAAAAATATAAATTAGAAAATTGTAGTTATTAAAATTATCTTTCGATTGATATGTTATTAAATATTGATTAGTGCCCTTATACATGGAGAAAAACGCAAAGAAACTGTAAAAAAATCACGTTTTTCCATTTATTTTTAACTTTTTATTAAAGCAACCTAGAAACTTTTTACTTGGTAAAAATATTGCTTTTGCCTATCTTAAAAATCACATTATTTTTTGGCGCGAAGTTTTTAAATAAAACCGTAATATTTTAATTTTTATAAAAAAAAATCCTTCGTATACAGCTCCCCGACATCGTAGAGCATTTTTTCAAAGCTCTATTTCTTCGTTAAGAGTTAAACTATCATGCACAATGATTTAAAATTAGATTTTTTTAATTTTACATACATAAAATGACGTGTGTAGCATTAATTCTCTTGAATATTGACGACTATTACCCGTCCGATGCGGATGGCAATTTGAGTACCATCGCATCTGGGTCAATGGACGTAGCGCATGATTAGATTGCAAAGTGGGATTGGTTTTAATCCGCGGTTAAATTAGATAATGTAAAATGGTTATATGTAAAATTGTGCAAATATTATTATCAACGTTATGTTTATTATTGTCACATCACATCATCACATCGTAAAATGCAAAAAATATACTTGTGGCTTTTTTATATTTGCCTGTCTTGTGTGGAAGTATGGTATATTAGGATAATCATAATATTCATTTTTGCCTTTTATCCTAATCTACTTTTATAGGAATTTCCTTTGGTTTCTATGTAATTGTTTAGAGAATATTTGATTTTCTGACCATATAATAATTATCGTGTTTGCGTAGTACCGTTTTCCTTTTAAAGTTATAATCTACAATGTTGCTTCATTAAGTAAACTCTAAATGTCAATTTTTTCAACACAACCTAAAATGTGTCTATTACGTCATATTGACCGAAATGTTAATTCTTGAATATTTAATTCATAAACAAGATTCTATCTGGTGTTTCGGTTGGATTGCGCTCTTGTTTTTTTTTTATAAAGGTTTAATAAATCTACTAAGGTGAAATATTTCACACGAAGAAGTAAATATATACTTAACTACAGCTTTTAAGTTATTTTAATAGTGAAGCATCCGATCGCTACCTAATTTCACAGGATTACCCGGTGGGCTAATTTGAAGATTTCAGCAAAATTCTGCGCAAAAAATCTGAGCTCAGTAGTGTACATTAGGAGAGGCCTACGTCCAGCGGTGGACGAAGAAAGGCTGATGATGATGATGATTACACCTGGGCCAGAAATCAGTAAATTACAGGTTTTCTTTTTTCAAATGAAATGTATACTAATATTATAAAGCTGAAGAGTTTGTTTGGTTGAACGCGCTAATCTCAGGAACTACTGGTTCGAATTGAAAACTTCTTTTACTCTTGGATAGGCGTCGTTCATTAATCACGTCATGTTTTTTAGCTACTTTTTTGACCTCTCCTCCCCCCTGGTGATACGTGGTAAGGTTTAGACTAGCCCTAGCCAAAATCACGTATTTTTTTAGGTCAAAATATATTTAAAATTTCCAAAATATTATCTTTAAATATAGAGATAATCGCACGTTCTACGAAAAAATAAATACACGTGATATCTCACTACACCCTCCTCCCCCTTGTGAGATTTCGTGATTGAAAGATCACCACGAACCCCCTTTCGAGCCTCACGTTATTAATGGACAATCCCATAGCCCAATTATCGAGGAAGGCTTATGGGCTATATAACATCACCTTACGACCAATGACCAATAGGGGCGGAGCAGTGACAGTAACGCAGGTGAAACTACGAGGACGTCTGGTCTTATTATAAATAGTTGCCGCATCCGTAACATAAAAATAGAACCGGTAGTTGAATAGTGTTGGTTTTTTATCATTTAAATTCGTACAAATGTATTATACTACACACACGGTTACACGTAGTTGGCTTTGATGTGTCATGCTTTTAAATGTTCATAAGAAACGTCATATCTTACATCAGCTAATTACCACCAACGCTGTTGTTTTGATATCGTCTCTTAATGTTACTGTTACCCAAAAAAAAACAATCTTTAGCTTTAATTCAATATAGTCACAATTTTTTAAATTTTACAGAACTCTTTACCTAACTAACACTCGCTGTTACCTGCGCAGGAGTTCCTGATTTTTTTTTAAACTATGCACAATTTGTACAGAGGCGGACTTAATGCCAAAGGTATCCTCTGCCAGTCTACCTACCTTAGGGTGAATTAGAAATTAATGAAGTAAGTGCATTAAAAAGTATAAGAATGACTGAAATAAGGAAAAAAAGGCAAATAATAAAATATATACTTAGATACATACATACAAGAATATTTCAATATTATTATTGATTAAATACTAGAGTTTTTTGATTAAGTAATAATCCCCAGGCCACAGTTTCACAACTGATATTGTCCCTTTAAGCCTCCATTGTGTGTTCTAACCTTTGAAATGTTTTGTCTTCTTAGGAATTATTCTAGCTAATGTCCGTGGCCACTTTTTACTATCACACTGTTCGATGAGGGGTTCAGCCTCACACAATTATAACTAGAGAAGTTGCGTACTGTACGGTTCGAAAGGAACTTACTTTACTTCGGCGAACACTCAAATAGTGATAGAATGATCCTGCGAAAATAGGACGGCAGGTGCATCTCTCATAGCTTCAAAGGCATAAACGATTTATATTTGAAATATAAGTACTCCGGCGGTCAAGCTTACATGGATATAATTTACTACGAAAATAGTGGGCACTTCGTCGATTCACACCACAAGCTGTTCGGACCAAGGTGTGAATCGCACAAGGCCCCTTTTTGAATGCGTCGTTTTATTTTACATTTAAATTGTGAAGCAGCTTACATTTTCAATATAGGCTTCGTACAAGATACGGGCACCCCACGGTTCCCCTCAGGTTGATGGCAGTTACGAATTTAGTAGTTACTTCGTCTTAATTATTTATTAGCGTTGACAATTCTTTTTTAAATATTTTTCATGAAAATTAGTCGTAAATTTTAGCTTTGTACTAGTTGGGGTTCTCACACTCACAGTACACCATGGTATGAATTAATGCAAGCCCTCTTTGTGTCAAGCCATTGGTCCGTAAACTGCATCGCTTTGTAATACCATATACCGTTACGTGACGATTCGTTTCGTTGACCACGTGTGTTCACTGCTCACTGTTCGTCATATACAGCGAACGATGGTATTCATGTGAATGGTATTGAAATTCATTAATGAAAATGATATTGGGCCATTGCTTTAAGTTTGCTTAAGAAGGGCATAGACAAACATTCATTTCATTATCTGTTCTTGCAACTAAAAGGATAAATGAGACTGCTTGTCAAAAAAAAAAAAATTGTGCGGGAACGAGGTAAACTAGGAATAATAAGGCAAAGGGCCGATATGATGCGACTTTTCAAGCTGTTACGTGAAATTATACTATTCTGTGATTAAATATAATATATGTGACCCTTAAAATTGACAATTTTGGTGCTGTTACGAGCCAATTTCCGTAAAAAAAAAAACAAAAGGCACGAAAGGCTTCAATTCAGTATTATATATATTTTTTTTTACGTCGAAAAATATATCGACGGTCAAATTTAACGTATATATTGGTCATCATCATATTATATTAAAATGATTTCATATAAACTCTTTACCTTAACTAATGTTGTGTAAAAAGTTTTTAACTAATGACTACATGAAAGCTTTTCGGAAAAACCAATATGACAACATCAATGTGAAAAAAGTAGATGAATTGTAATACACTCGATATAAGAGACACTCAATAATTCAATTGCATCCAGCTCTAGTAAAACTTAACCTTCGCGTAACACAACATAACACCTAATCACAAAATCTATTTAATACAACAACAAACGTTATAAAAGTGGAAATAGGATATTCACAAATCCGGCAGGGCTTCGCCTGACCGTGTCTGAAGCCCACAAAGTGTATTGACGGACCACCGACGTATATATAATGTATTATACCGTATTAATATGACAGAATACAACACCCAATGTTGTACACATATGTTATATGGCATGCTAATAATAGTTGCTGTTGCTGCTTAAATGCTAATTAAATGCCTGAAATAGACAGAAAGTACTAATTAATAGTCCTAAATTCTATTTAGAGTTTTATATGTATTATTAATTAATTCTCAGTTTTGTTAACCTAGAGTGAAAATATAATGTTCAACTTGATATCCGTCTCTTTGACGCGTCTGGTTGATATTTAGTGAATCCACAGAAATCTAAATATTATCGTCTAAATCCAAAGGTCATAAATATGCCTGCATACAACTACTGATCTTCAAAAGTCATGGTTTTTTAATCAAAAACTAGTTCACAGGAGAGTTATATCAACGGTCTGCCGATTGCGTATTGGCCACGCATGTACTCCCGTGCTTTTAAATAAAATCTACACAAAACACACCTCTATCTGTGAATGTGGTTTAGATCAAGGTTGACCGGATCACATTTTCTTCAGCTGTCCAAAATACCCTGTGTATGTATATGACATTCTTCCCAGCAATATCCCGCGTACCATTAATTTCTAATATTTACTATCACTCTCCTTTTCTAAATATATAAATTAGTTATGTAAATATATACACACCAATAATATGTTATTATAAATTGAGTTGTTATATTTGTACAATAAAATATGTTGCCCATTATAGATATTATTAATATAATATTATCAAATCCACTTTTGTGCCGTTTTTGTTTATTTTTTTTTTATATTAACACAAACTAAGAGAATGTGAAAATGAAATTTGTTTTAGAATTTTAATCTCCACCGGCCAATAAATTTCTAAACGTGTCTCTCGAAACACTTGAATTGGCGGAATCTCTGCGTTGACTCTACACGCGAGATAGAGTAAATTAAAAAAAATATATATATTATTTAGATTTCTGTGAGTGAATCAGTTTTATAGAGATAGTGCAAAATTATTGTTATTTAAATAAAACATGTATCATAAATTCATAATACAATTAAAATCTCAATATTAATTAAAATCAAATTATCTTCCAAATAGGAAATGTATCGTAGGTTCTATGAATCACGTCATGTCCTCTGCTTTAGTGTCAAGGTCACACTGATTCATTATTTTACGTTTGGGACTTGAATTAGCTACGGATTGCTTTTTTACGACTTTTTTTGACGACTTGAATCCGTTTACATACGATGCTGCTGTTATTTCGGACTTGCGCCCCGAGTACATTTTAAAAATGTATCTAAAAGTACACTGTGTGAATTACTATCTCAATATTACACGGATGGGACGTAACCTCGATACAATATTATGAAGTAGGTACGTTGTTTAATACAGGCATGGATCAAGCTATATACTTCAGAAACACAACACTACATTAGTTTATTGTCAAGTAGGTTAGAAGTGCTACTGCAGTTTCGTGGATAAAATTCGAGCACACATCTACTATACCCTATATACAAGTATGTATATCTATATCAAGTTTGGTGTGACACTGACCCGAAAGATCGCTTGACCCATTGATAAACGGCTGCCGTTGATTCCGAAACTAGTCGGCCATCCCCGAAATACACGCGTGAGTAAAACAGTCTTCAACAAAATAAAGATATTTTGATTTGATTATTTGAGTCTTGTATCCCCTAACGCCTGTATTCCCCAAGGGGTAGGCAGAAGCATATTAAACGCCCACATTTTGCCACCTATAATTTGGCCCCACTCACGTTATGCTAGCGTATTGCCGCCAACCAGGCACTTTGGTAATTAAAGGTGGAAAAATTGGGGGTATATTGAAAGGGAAACTTTAGGCAAGAAGGGAAGATAATGAATGGAAAACATATTGCTTATTTATACGAACGTATTGGGGAGTGTAAGCAATAGCTCGAGAAGGTCAGGGTCGCATGCCTGCCACTCGAACGGGCTATCGTCGGGAAGTACGAGCCCTCTACCTATATACCGTAAATACATATATCTTACAAATGTAATAGTTCCTTTTGTTAGGGTTCCGTTCCTCAAAAGGATAAAAAGGAATCCTTATAGGATCATTTTGTTGACCGTCTGAACCCGTAGAAGTCAAGTGGAAATTACCGAATATGCGATAAAAAACCAAGAGAATGAGCTCCAGTAGAGCAAAACCATCACCAAATCCATCGACTTTTGCAAAAAGTACCTTTTCTTAATTGATTTTTTAAACAGCTTTTACATTTGTCATATGATCTGGAAATTTGGAAAGTTGTAGTTAAACTCCTCCTTAATAGACTCGCGCCGGAAAAATTACATTTATGGAAAATAAAACACCCTCCAAATCACTTGAAATAAAGGTCACTTTTTGCAAAAGTCGACGGTTTGCAAAAAGTTAACAACATTTTAATTTGAAAATTTAACTGTTACTGCAGGACCGTAATACTGACAACATATCTCAGCTCTCTACGACTTTCTGAACGCGAGTGATAAGATTTCAAAGTTTTGCAAAAAATCATGTTGTTTTGCTAATTGCGGGTGATTCGCTGGTCCGATTTAGCTATACTGTAGCTCATTCTATTGGTTTTTTTATTGCGCAGATTTACGCAAACGCAGACCTTTAATTTTCGCTCCAAAAGCGAAAAATCGGTTTTTACTATTTATGGGTTTTTTTTTGCACTTTACCTGACAATATCATGTTATAATTTTTCTTGCAATTAATTCCTGATACTTGAATCTTGGTAAAAAAAATATTTCCGCTCCAATATAATTTTTTTTAACCAAAAAATTAATTCGATCTGACTATCTAGTTATCTACGATGCATATGAGCGCGCGCGTTCTTGTGTGTGTATGTGTGTGTTGTTTATTGTACTGTCGAGTTGACTAGGTCGCGGTACGTCGGCGTCGATCGGTAAGTTACCCCTTTAATTTCCCTAGAGTCTCATACAAGGTAAATATCGCTGTTGCATGGCGACTACTTTGACTTTGCAAGTATAATAGCACTAAGGTATAATGGTATATGTTTTTTATCAATCGGCTTGTCGTTTTTATTGATCGTTACAATATTTGGATTAAAGGTTCTTATACATACCTACTAGTTGTGTAAATCTGGACTGAAAGTATAATATCTTTTTTTTAGTCGACGTTTCGTTCGAATTGCGCGTAACAAGGGGAATGCCCCTTACAAATCCCACTAATATTATAAATGTGAAAGTTTGGATGGATGGATGGACGGATGTATGGATGGATGTTTGTTACTCTTTCACGCAAAAACCACTGAACCGATTGCGATGAAACTTGGTATGTAGATAGCTAGAGACCTGGATTAGCATATAGGCTTTTTATCCCGATATTCCCACGGGATCGGGACTTACGCTGGTGAAACCGCGGGGCGCTGCTAGTCTAAAATAAAACCTTAAAAACAATAATATACCTACCCACCGTATCAATTTTGTACAGAAGATTTTCGTCTCACTTATTTGTAGCCCCAAATTAAAAATACAAAGCATAGGGGACTCTGTATGTGTCGATCTATAATTTTAAATTATAATCATAATTTTTTTTAAATTGGCGATTTCGAATAATTGGTGATCAATTTTATGAAATAAAGATATTGAATTTGAATTTGCTTTGAAACCCGGCGATTACTTATTTTAATTGTTTTTAAACTTGAGATTTGTATGCATATTATGCGCGTAAGTCATGTTAAAATAAGCTGTATTCTTTATGCCTTAATTTGCCACCCTTTGAAGTTATTTCAAAAATATTTTACTAAGATTTTAACGAAACCAGCCTTGAGTATAACCAGTTAAATAAATAAAAATAAGTATTAAAATCGTTTCTCAATTGGCGGAGATATTGCGTACCATAGACACAAAAATTACTCACGTCCTACGCGTCTTGCGCGGTATCGGACACCTCAACTACTTAGTAATCTGTGACCTCACCCCTTGCCCCTTAGAGGGCCTCCGCCTCCGATCCGAAACTAATATACTTAATTATTAATACCACTAACGAAAGTTTCATTCGAATTAAAATATATGAAAGAAAGAAAGAAAGAAAATATAATTTATTGCAAAAACATCAGCGTTCATTTTTTTTTTTTCTTTGTTACCTAAGTTTATATTTAAAAACACATTGATAATATTATTCACCTACTTCACAAACATCACATTTTTAGTCTATGGATCTATGATATTACAATATTACAATATGTCATTTATGTCATGTAGACTAGATGTGATGTATGTAGGTGACGTGTCATTCTTGACGTGGCAACATGTGGTCATTCCATAGATTTTTTTTTTCTACAAGAATAATTTTAAGGAAATTATCAGTCCTAGTACGCTACTGCTTTGCAATTTCGTTTTGACACTCAGCATACACTGAGATGTTATAAAACATCCCAGTACTGATTTTCAGTGCCAACCGCAAGCGTCACCTGACGCCGGCAGGCAATATCGTTGTATTATTACTTAAACAATATATATATACCAATAAATTATACGGGGATATACCGCAGACAAGCATTGTAAGTAGATAATTTCACATAGTTATCATACAGCATATCTCACCGTAAGGTAATTTTTTTCCAATGTTATTATAAACCTTGCACAATTTCAGGCTCTCAATCATATTCCCAACACAGTACATATAGTTTTAGAGAGTCACAGGAGTACCAAGTATAGGTAACTGACTCTGACAAGCGACTGCGGTGCTAAACAGCAAAGAGGTCAGAACTTGCAAGGCAAGTTGTTAAAATATATGCAGTCGAATTGAGAGCCTTCTTCTTTTTTCTTTCCGTTTAAACGTTTCTTGGTTATCTGTGGAATGTGCAATTCGCCTTGGGTGAACCAAGCATAGCAAGTTTTTAAAAGACACCTGAGAAATATTTCTATTTTATAAACATTTGAGTCTATCGTACTCAGTTCCAATTTTCATTGTTCGTTTACCATAAAACTGATGGTTTTAATTTTTTTTTTTATAGAATACTAGAAACGTGGGTCACAAATTACTAGTATTCTTGTTAATCCCTCCAGCTAAGCTAAATGCTTGTGTTATGAGTGGGTGGAGGAGAGGTATGATATGAATCATAAAGTTAGGTTTCACCTGAGTATTCTTCACTAGTACCTCCCGGATTCTCAAACGTTAATTATTAGATAAGGTTAATGCTATACTGCTTTGACAAGTAGGCACAATTTTATAAAAGCAACTAGTTATCCGACCACTCGTTGCTGTGGCTAGCTAATATTATGCAAAAAAAAAAAAAAACTATCCTATATATATCTCAAGTTGGACCAAACTGTACACATTGTGCAAAATTAAAATCGGTTTATTACTTTAGGAGTTTATCGCGAACAAACAACGTGACACGAAAATTTTATATAATTATATAGGTACCTATTTAAGATTTGATTTGTAAGATTTTAGAAATGGCTGGCACATCTCATAACCGAACTCTTCAGCTGTATAATATGTATCTAAATACTAAAGCCTATTGTTGTTTTCTAAAAGTGTTCACATGACTCATAGAAACTAACGCAATAATTTTATGTCTCAAAACAATAGCCTCTAAACTTGTTCAATGTAGGCAAGTACAGTTACATACTTTTGCGTCGTTCAGGAACTTAACTACATGTTGTTCAGCAACTTCCTTACTCAGCCATTGAACTACCGCACGTCACTACATACCTACTGGCTCTAAAAAGTGGAATCATTAGTGTTTAGAGGCTGTACATACCTATCCTATTGTTAAGTCCTAAGTTCGATTGCGGGTCGGGCAAACTGTTATTGAATTTTTCTTCTAGGGAATTCTCACTAGGAAGAACCGGCTCTGAAAATGTGTTCGCTAGACGGCTATAAACTCGAACAGAGTTTAAATGGTGCAAAATGTAAGAATACACACTGTGTGCTTTGAGAATACACGAAAATGTGGTGCCGATGTGTCAACCGGGGTAACCCCAAAAGAAGATAACGTTCGTGCAGTTGACGTGAATAATTGTATCCAATTGGCAACACTATACACCAGCAGTTGATGAGGCGATGTCGTACTTCGAACAAGAGATATTTGACTATGCAATTATTTTAACACACCTGCTTGGTATGATTGTAAACACACTGTCCCTATAATTACGATTATGGGAATATTTGTGAATAGAAAGATAATTCTAATTTCTTATTCTCTAAAAGTTTGGTTACAAGTTGAATAATCTAACTATGTATATCTATTGATGTAACCAACATCGCATGTAAAGATTCTAACTCACATACCTATATAGGACAGAGTATTATTAAATTAATATATTGCCAAATAAAAGGATAATAAATTGACATTCGCGTGACTATTTTGGGCGGTTAGCGAAAGTTTACGACGTCTAAGCAAACAGTTATACTAGTTTGACATTGACCTAAACTCGTGAACCTTGTTAGTTAATTTGGGCTTACTGATGACGGTTTTATGGAACTTTCAAGAGCTGGTTAAGTAAGTCCTTTCGTTCACCAAACAATCACTTAAACATACACTTTAAAATAAAAATACACGTAGGTGCCGAATAGCAACTAAATGGGTTCAATAACTTATAAAGTATATGTAACCAGGCACTAAAACTGCAAAGCTAAAGGGTTGTAAATTTTCAAGTCTTAAACCAAATTGAAATGAGTTCTATAGTAACTTATTTAATAGTTATCTATTTTGGTGGTTTTAAATGCATGCTTATCGGAGGCCCTAACCTTTCCCTCTCCCCTATTCCCGTCCTTCCCCCCTCCTCTCCTCCCCTCTAATGCCCCTCTCCCCTCTTCCCCCACTCCCACCTTAAAGGGCGGCAACGCACTTGTGACTCTTTGTGTTACAGGTGCCCATGGGCGGCGGCAGTCATTTACTCATTCACCATCAGGTGACCCGTCTGCTCGTTTGTCCCCTATACCATAAAAAAAATATGTTCACCAAGTCTTTCACCAGGTATCTGTAGTAAAACATTTTTGTAAGTCTGCATCAAGATTGATTTAGTGGCTGATGGAGACGTAATGGTCTGGTGACGGATTACTTATTTAAATTGGCCAGTTATTGGCACTGGTATCTTCTACCTTCATCAGTTTGTATACGGCATGCCGAAAGGATCATGAAAAAAAGGGATAAAAGGGTTTAATTTTACTCGGTTCCCGCTATGGACGAACCGGTCGCTTTTTAAAGCGAGCCGTTTGTCGATTCGAGTCACATAGCCACCGAAGAGGCAACCCTGCAAATAAGCCGAACTGAAGCATTTCCAAGGAACCAAAGTGTTTTATTTGCCTCTAACTCTGATGTCCATATTTTGGTACGCATTCAGGGGTGCGTGGAATGTGCGTGACCGGCGAAAAAGTAAGGGGAATCGCACGTTTACTAAGTGTTATATTGTCCCAGACTGTGGACGGTGTTAGTAGCATCCACAGTCGCAACTGTTTATTTCTTAGTTAAAAATATGAAATCTATTCTAAGTTCGTCCGACCGTTCTCTCCAACTGATTTTTTTTTAATGAAAGGTATTGATGCACAGATTTGTCATCAACCATCGGAAATCACCTAACTTTTACCCTCCTCAAGTTCCACTCAAACGCGGTTTTCTCCTGTACACCTTGGTTTGCAAAGCTTACTTTATATATCCGGCTCTAATTGAAGTACGCGGTTCGTTTTGGCCTAAGAACACTTGCTGGAACGAGCTCTTTCCTGTGAGCTTTTGCGCCCTTGAATTGAAGGGCAGCCAGGTGTGAACATTCAACTGAAGCTCAATGCTACGGAGAAGCACGGGTCCTCCTTCTCTCAGTGAAGAATATTGCCTATCCGTTGGCTTATGCACCCTATCTCTTTTTGCTACTAAAATATAATTATATCAAGTATATTAAATAATATATTTAATTGTGGGAGAGCCATGCTTCGGCACGTATGGGCCGGCTCGACCGGAGTGATACCACGTCCTCGCAGAAAGCCGGCAGTGAAGCAATGCTAGTATTGCTTTTCGCCGAGTGAGTGAGGTTACCAGAGGTCCTAACCCTTCCCGCCTCTTTTCTCCCTCCTACTCTTCCACCCTTCCCTACTCCCACCTTAAAGGCCGGCAACGCACTTGTGACACTTGAGTTGCATGTAGGTGCTCATGGGCTGCGGTAGTCATTTACCATCAGGTAACCCGTCTGCTCATTTGCCCCTGATACCATAAAAAATAAGTATGCAACAAAAACATCCACTGTCTATAATTTTCGCTACTTTAATACTATCCTAAAAACAAACATACGTGAATAATTTACAAGTTACTTTAAAAAACATCATAAAAGGTGATTCAGAACGCATTAAATAGTTATAAGGCCGTCAAACATCATAAATATCTTTTTATAATTCCTGACACTCATGAGATCACGTAGGGAGTTATTATTTTGTTTTGTGATAAGAAATATATTTAAGTGTTGTCAATATAAATAATTATAATTTAAAAAACTAAAAAACTCGCTTTTATAGAAAATTCAACTAAAAAAAATAAAAAAATTCATCGAATTATTGCATTGTCATCGGTCTTTGACACGTATGCAAAATTTGAATGAAATCTGGCCGTTTAAAGTGGGTCAAAATCGCGCCCAAAGGAGTCGGTTCCAAACATACAAACAAACATACAAGTGAAGCTAATATAAAGCGTGTAAAAAAGAAACTGGAAACAGTTTTTCCGTATCTTCGACGGAACTTCATAGCTATCAATAATATTATTTAATTAATTTTTTTTTTATTTCTTTAAAAAGACAACTCCCGCATTAGGAATTACTCCTGTGTCGCGGGGGACTTTACAAACATACAAACAACGGACACAAAGAACACCCAGACTCGGGTGGGAATCGAACCCACGGCCTATGGCATAGCAGTCAGGGTCACTAACCACTAGGCAAACAGGCCAGTCGCATTACGTTCGAATGTAGTTCTAATCCATTCGAATACCACAATAGAATTACATTGGTATTTCTTTTCCATACGGATAGGTACCACTTTTTACACTACGCTACAACTACTAAAACACGGTACACTAAAACGAAAATTAGGTACAGTTAGTAAAATTGCTCTCGGTGGTCTTTATCAATACAAATAAAATTGATATGTCTGTTTGTAATGTCAAAATAATTGTTTTTTTTAAGCTCATACAGTTATTTACACGATACCTATGCCTAAAAATCTGTTGTCTGTTTGTCCCGGCTAATCTCCAGAACGGGTGGACCGATTTCCACGAAACTCCATTCAGTAGTCCCGTCCAAAATGATACCTACGTATGTTGCGTGTACATTGCGTAGCGCAAAATCAAACTAATGACTGTAAATCCTTAATCTCGCATTTTTATGAACTGACTTTTACATTGTGATAAGTATCCAAAGAAAGCCGTTTTCGTTCTTCGCGTCGGTGATACTTACACGCTGTATGCTGTGTATTAATACGTGAAGAGAATTCTTTGTACTCCTTTTTCACAACATTTCGCGAACGCATTAACGTGTAATTTGGAATAATTACAGTTTATTTTTAGAAGAAATTCAGAAAGATACAAATTTTAAACAATATGTGTTACAAATTAAAAAAATACACGAAAACGGCTACATCAAGTTTCACGTGTCTAGTATATATGTTGATCTGTCATGGTGAGTAAGTATATACAATGACAGCTCAAGTTATACAGGCCAATGAAATAAACTATTTTTGAAATTCGACCGTAAGGCGATCTCTTCACTGCATATTATAAAACAAAATCCCCGGCCGCCGCGCCGCGTCTGTCTGTTCGCGATAAACTGAAAAAGTACTGAACGGATTTTCATGCGGTTTTCACCAATAGATAGAGTGATTCATGGGGAAGGCTTAGGTGTATAATTTGTTAACGTTTTGTGTGAATTGGTTGAAATATGATGATGATTGTTGAAGATGTCTCTGCTACCCGTGCGAAGCCGGGGCAACCCGCCCCGGCTAGTGTTATAATAATTATACAATTTGCTTTATATCTTCATACGGGCTCCCGGACACACCACACCGGTCTTTCAAACTTGAAGTCTCATCTCCTGTGTTCTTCTTTACCTATCTCTTCTTTTTATATACTTGAAATAAAGCTAACAGCGACTCGACTCATATTACATGCTAGAACGTCATTCATACCGAAGAGGTCGGTATGCTACAGTAGTAATAAAAAAGACTGAAAAAAGAACGAAAACTGAAGACTGAAAATGAAGCTTACAGTGTTATAGTGTACATTGATTTGATGGTTGTGAATAAACTCGCGGGTGTTGTGACATGACCATAAATTGTTAATTATTTCATCTACTTGATTATACATGAAATGAGCAGATAATGGTATATTTTTTCTCAATTCAGCTACGTAATAGATTTCCTGTATCTGCAATCTTATTCTCAACTTCGTGACTTTGCCAACGTGTCTTAATTGATTTATTTGTTTCATAATAAGGAAAATCCACGTAAAAACCTTGCAACCACGAAGTTTGTTTAAATCAATATGTTGATGACAACATACTAATCAAACTACAATTTACAAGTACCGTAATAAATAAAAAGACTATTTGTTGGTCAGTTTTTAGGATAATCAATCATTTACGCACCACTCACAATATATAGAAAGAAAGAACCATTTATATTATTACTAGCAGTGCCCCGCGGTTTCACCCGCGTAAGTCCCGATCCCGTGGGAATATCGGGATAAAAAGCCTATGCGTTAATCCAGGTCTCCAGCTATCTACATACCAAGTTTCATCGCAATCGGTTCAGGGGTTTTTGCGTGAAAGAGTACCAGACATCCATCCATCCAACCATCCAAACTTTCACATTTATAATATTAGTTTGATTATTACACTAGAAGGTACTGTATGGTCTTCAAGAAAGGAGTGTATAGTTTCTCAAAGAGTCGGCAACGTGCATGCGAGTCCTCAGGAATTGCAAGAGTACATAGGCCACGATAACCGCTTCCCTCCAGGCGGTCGACTCTACCAATCATAATGTTCCAAAATCTTGTAAAATCAATGTCCCACAAAATGTTAATAATCTCATTATATTTTAATGTGTAGTTGTTGAAGCTATGATTTTATTTGGTGTTATTGTAATTTATATAAAAATATTTTTTTTGGTAATTACAACTTTTGTAGTCCACTGTATAACCACATAGAAATTGGCATTAGCCAATACTATGCTAATTTCTATGGGTGGTGATTTGGCATAATTACAGAGAGATATTCAACACTCAGACCAAGTAGTAGGTAGTCTCAATATTAGATTTGGGGAATGAGTTTTTCTTTATGTTAATAAACTATAAAATGTTATTATTATTTATTTTTATTATTTAAATCCATTGTATTATTGAAAAGAGCGTGGTTTATGTGACTGTGTAAAATAATGATATGTTAAATGGATTACCGTATGTATCGAAATCACTGAATGACGCAAAACCGGTTGCCTTGCTTAATTAACCACATTTAAATTTTTTTGTACACATTTGTTTACATTGAATTTATCGTATCTCAGTGGTAATTTTTGCCTTATCTGTTGTTCAATCCAATACCACGAGATTTGAATGTTAGAAGTAGAAGTAGGTACCTATAGCAGTTATGACGAATTACTTATGTTATAAAACGGTAATAAGGTTATTTGAACGTCATTTTTTCATGACGAAAATCTAAATCTTCGTATAGATGTCTACTCTATACTAAATGCACATTATTTTAAAAATAACTACAACTAGTTACAACCAATAAAAGAAACATCATTTGTGTAGTTTCAAACAGGGTAGTAAACATTTTAAGCAATAATATCTTCAACTTCACGAAATAAACTAGATTTAAAACTATAACCCAGCTAAAATGTGGACCCATTTGAGTGTCCACATATCAAGGAAATTGTTTGCTATCTTATATTTATTACATAATTTGCCTATGCGTTGCAATCTTAGAAGGCCATGATGCAATCAATGCCTTATGACCTTATATTCACAGTGCGATTAAAAACATTCAACTTCAAGGTTTGCAAAACTGTTATGTTAAATAAGTACATCTTCGCTCAGACTTTATAATAGTGGATATATGTATATAGAATAGTGGATAGACATGTTTATTCGGAATAGTGATTTTTTAAGTCAAGAGCGCAATAGTAAAACAATTATATAGACATCAGCCTAAAAACCTAGAATTAATAGCTTTGAAGGCATACTCCATACAAAACCATCATCACCGTCATAACTTTCTCCTATATATCATCATACTGTTTCGAATAGAACCAAATCATCTCAAGCAAAACGTACCTAATTGGCCCATCGGTTAACAATAGCTTGTAAAACCCAACCACATAAATTTTATGAAACTAACACAGTTTCTAGTACGGTCACAGATTACTGAATAGTTACTATGTAACAGGTAAATCACTCACTACAAAAAATCCATAATTTCAGCTTTGTTTTTCACAATCAATCCGTGAGTGTCGGGTTACCTCTTTCGATGTATTGTTCAAGAAATCAGTAACGCTTATTTTTCATTTCACATATTATACAATTAATCCTACATGTGTTTCAATTTAATATAATGATTAATAAACTTCTTCCCTATTCTAAAAATCTCGATTATGAAATTAAACTTAATTGTATAAAATATTCTAAATGTTACACAAAATTTTAAAAATAATCTCGAGGAACAAGTAAAAGGTATTTTTTTTTCATAAATACTTCTGCCAGCCTTTTTTTTACTACATTATTCTCTTACTGGATCTACATCCAGGCAGCGCATAAACTACCAGAAACCATTTCAAAATACGTTTCTTGTACTTTAAAAATAAAAGTGTATGCGCGCGATGTATCCGTCGGCAACCCACTATGACTGCGGTAAAGTCCGCCGGCGTACCAGCAACCTATAGGTACTTGGCGCCCGCAGGGGTCTGGTGCGGTGGGTTAAAAGTTATGACCTACAGATATTGATGGATCACCCATAGCAACCATACAGTTCGTACAGTTTTAGTCGGTTCGATTCCGATACACCGCCCCACCGAAAACCCCGGTGGGGTGACGGCCCAAGGGGGTTTCCACAGGCACAAAAAAAAAAAATGGTTAGGATGCGTTATTTCTTGGTCGATTTTGGTAAAATCCTATCCCACATGAACCGTACATTTTCCCGATAAGTCTACGTGCTATTCCAGATTATAGCCTATCTCTGTGCCAAAATTGTATGATGTTTATAATTAACAGAAATAATCTCAGACTAGAATATCTTACTTGACATTAAGAGACACCGGGGCCTCACGATACAAGCTTAGCAAGCTGTTATTATTGCAGTGAACCAGAAGACTTATCCAACCATGCAAACGATGATGTCATTATCCTTATAGTATACGCTCAAGGTTGCACAATAGAGCGTCAATGTATGGAGAAAAAGATATATAACCGAATCGATTTCGAATATATCTGCAAAAAGTTGCGTTTGGCTAAATTATCTATATGTAAATATATTTTTGTTCATTTTTTAGACATAATGTTTTAGCCCTCTGCCTTAACTCGAAGATACAACATTTTTATAAGATTTGGTACTATATCTTGAAACTTGTACAGAATGTTATAAAAATGATATCCCTATTATATTTTAGCATACAAGAAATACTTAAACAAGTATTTTATAGATTAAGACCTTTATTTAGGAAACATAACAATTTTGAAATTTTATTCAAAGCCAAAATATGGCAAAATTGTTAGAAGTTCCGGAAATTATTTAGTTTCTTTTTTGGGGTTTGCCATAATTTCCTGCGATTTATGCATCACTGGTCATATTTAGACGTCGCCCTACTGCTTCTGCAGCTCTACCTCAATGCGAGAGTTTGTTGCAATGAAGTCTTCCAATTCATTGTGACTGATGTCCTTTAGCATGGGAAGACACGTAACTTGTGACTCAATCATAAAAAAATACAGATTGGTCTCAAAGTTTAGCGTAGGAACTTTAAATATTGTTAGCTCAGGTTTTGGATTTTTTCTTGTTGCAACTATTCGCCTTCATCTCGACTCCTTTATATATATAACCAGTTATCGTATAGCCTTGCAAATATTAGATTTTCAGGATGTGTAAAAAAATATTTATCTATAACTGGATCAATAGTATATATTATTCTATTTAACGTCAGAACGTTATTAGAGGTTCTTTAAATTATTATATTATACTAGCTGACCCCACAGACGTTGTCCTGTCTTAACTATGAATATTGAATTCGAATTGTTATAATATACAGCGCGCATTCTGTCCATCGCGCAAACTGTCAAACGACTGACAGTTACGTCAAAAGCGCTAAGGTTACATTAGAAAAGTTAATTATGGTCGTTAAGTTTTCTTAAAATTTTCCGCGCAATTTTCTTAATTTTTTCTTTCATAATAACCTTCTCCTGACAATAATAAACACAAAAAAAAATAATTAGCGAAATCGGTCCAGCCGTTCAAGCGTGATGCCGTGACCAAGGGAAATAGGGATTCATTTTTATAGATTTACTAGCAGCGCCTCGCGGTTTCACCCGCGTAAGTCCCGATCCCGTGGGAATATCGGGATAAAAAGTAGCCATATAGACTAATCCAGGTCTCCAGTTATCTACATACCAAATGTCATCGCAATAGGTTCAGTAGTTTTGATTGACGTGAAAGAGTAACAAACATCCATACACACATACATCCATACATCCTAACAAACTTTCACTTTTATAATATTAGTAGGATATTTTTTTTGTATTCAACCACAGGAGGCTACATTTAGTCAGTACAATTTCAATTGCCTTCAGTGAAATAGGCATGGTTGACAGGAACGCAGGAAGGAGAACAGTATCATTTACCAACACTTTTCCAATGGGCCCAGAATAAAGTTGAAGCCGTGTATCTCTCTAATTTAGTAAACAAATGCCGAAGGGGTAGTTTGTTCTCGTGTAGTTAAGTAATGAACCATTGCAGTGATCTACCTAATGTTTTTCACGCGTTGCATCGTTGGTAAAGAAGCCGTAGTGCACCCTTCTATAAGATAAATCAAAATCACAATTATCTTATTTTGGATGCTATACCTTCAGCAATGATAAAACATATTGGTTGAGAGTAACAAGGAGAATCGACTCGAGGAAATTTCTAAATTTTGTCATAATGGACTTTAAAATCATAACATCTGATAATAAATTCAGCGGCACGTGTAACGTATTAATTGATAAATAATAATGAAGTGAATGCAGCGTGACAATTATATGACGTTTCTGAATTTACACACAAGCTGAAAAATTGATTGTATTCCCAAAAATGTTAAACAAACGACACGTGTGCCTTTTATGAATCAGTGTATACATTATAATCACTAAGTATTGTTGTAAAACTTAATCACAATTGAAATAGGGTTATATTTAAACCGTCCTTGAATTTATTAAGCATCAAGTGAAGTGACACCTAATATCTTTAGTATAAAATTTTCGTGTCACGTTGTTTGTTCGTGATTAACTCCTAAACTAAAGAACCGATTTTAATTCAATTTTGCCCGATGTGTGCAGTTTGGTCCAACTTGAGAGATAGGATAGTTTTTATCTCAATTTATAGTTACAATATTTTTTATGTGATAACGTCTTATAAATCGATGAAAGCCGGCTGCACGCACGAAAATGCATGACTCATTGTCACGTTCTGCCTCCAAGCCGAGCGTGCAAGCGAGAGCGCGGAACAACCGATAGAGAGGCACGATCGGCCTAAGCGTTCGTTTATTGACATTGATTTGATTTCAGTTTATTTCTAAAACTAATTGTTCGTGATAATATTTAAACAAATTATTTTAATTAAATTTGCAAAAACTGTAAATAATATTTGAAAATTAAAAATTAATATTTTTAACCAGAGTTTTAAAAATATTGTGTTTTCTAATGGATGTTATCACCTAAAATTATCGTTCGAAACCGACTTTACAGACAACAAATATTTTTTATTGCAAATTATTTAGCCACAGCAACGCGTGGCTTGGTAGCTAGTAATTTATATAATGTTTGTCATTTTACTCAATAAGCCTTACTTATTAATCTATACTATAATATTAGAAATTAGATTTTGCCTGCTGCCTTACCTCTGCTAGAAGTATTGACCCCCTGTATTAAGATTATATGTTTTTACTTTTAAATAGAACTGACTCTACTTTGAATAGAAATAAAAAATAAAGATTTGGTCTGTTTGATTTAAACTTGTAAATTAGAAATTTCTTTAAGATTGTTTTGTAATATTCTACTTTCATATTTCAAAAAGTACCATCTAAAACAATTGACACGTCTACGTTTGTCTTTTAATTTACACAAACTAAAAACCAATATTCAGTAAACAAAACATTTTAACAGCATCTGTCTATTTATGTGTCCGTACATAGACTTCCGAATAAATGGACAGCAAACTCCGCAGTTCAGTCGCAAGTCGTCCTTGACTGTCTGAAGTTACAAATAGCCATTTGTAGACATACGCAGTTTTATATAAAACCTACATGTCCCTTTGAACTGATGACTAAGTTGAGTAAGTGATACACTAAACCTCGTTTAAGAAATTTATACAAGTTGTACGTCAGGCTGAAGTTAATGAAAAAAAAAGTTTAGTAAATAGATAGGTAGTCGTTAAGGGCTCGGACACAAAAGCAGAAGCCTCAGAGGTAGGCGATAATAACTGATGTTGGGATGTTGTAGAATATAAATATATAATATACTAATCGGCCTGAGAACCTAATTTGCGCGATGCAGGATTTGTAGTTACGAAGTATTTCGGTTTAGTTGCACTCGTTTAACCATATAAAAGAAAAAACACCCGAAGCATAGCAATTGACCTGCCTCCTATTACATAATACCTTGAACTAACTGATGAAATGCAAACAAAAAACATTTCAGTTCGAGAACAGCAGAGTAAGTATCTCTCGCCCGTTGTCGTCTGGATTGAGGCTTTTGTGTTAGGGAATTCACTTTGATTCTATTATTATATTATGAACTCAACATTATGAGCCAAACAAAAACAAAAATCCAAAACTCGATATATTTTAATGACCTAATTAATAATTCCATTCGGATTGCCGAGTGTTTGAGCTGTGAACCTTTTTTTTTGTATCGAATCATACAATCTCAACGTAATTTTTCTATTTTAATGGTTCATATGATGCCCACTAAGTTATTTTTACAGTAACGTATCGTGTCGTAGCCGTAAAAAAATCGTCTCGCATTCTTCCTAATGTCCTGAACATTTTTATAACGAAAAAACGAAGGAACATTCACCGTATTTTGTCTTAATTAACAAACAACAACAAACTAAAAGCAACTAAAAGTTTCCCATAAGCATCAAGAAGTTCCGTAGACCTTTCTTAAGATAGAATATCGATAACTTTAAACTTTATTTTCGTTGTTGAAATCACTAGCGTATATGAAATATAAATTGCTTTTGCACAGTACAACGATAATTGTTGATATCTATGTGTGTGTAAGGAGAACGGTAACTCTAAATAAACGCTATTTCTTACACGCTAATGTGTGTATTCGATTGTCAAGCAGTCATTGACTTGTTGATATAGCATACATTAGTATGCGTGTGAGTCTACGCATCTATTGGTTTTGTTGAACTGCATATGTAGTTGTAAGCTAGTGGAAGGGACAATCTGGAGACCACGATTTTCATACATTTCGATCTAAAAGGCAAATCTTCCTTGTTTTTATAATCTGAGTGTGTACCCAACAAAATGTTATATCTATTTTTGATTATTTAAATAGTTTCTCTATGCCTTTTAATTCGATTCCATATTCACAGTGAGATTTTCATACATTTTTATTACTTTCTACTACTCAGAAATTTGCTTCGCTTCTGTAATTTTTGCTTGTGTACTACTTTAAATAAAATTTGGATTCCAAGTTTAGTAATATTGTGATAGAATATTATTTTATCAAATGCTTTTGCAATGCAAATTTTATAAACGAACATTTCAATCAACTTTCTCAACAGTAGACGTATCTCCAATTATGTATAAAATGTATATACTTATTAATTCATGGTTTATATATTAGAGGCATATAATTTCCGTCCATTACAATATCATTGATATGATGTGATTGTCACAATACATTAGTAGTATCCATTCAAAGCACATTAAGATCGTATAAACGTCGTCAATGACAATTTACATAACAACATGCTTGTATTTGCATTGCACCGACTCAATCGATAACTGTTTGTCTGAGTGCACTATGTTTACTGTTATACATAATAGGTCCCCACGGCATTCAACACAATGTTACTTACCTACTCTTATGTTGCTTTGTGATATGCTTATTGACTTCCTAATTGATGTAGTGGCGTAACTGAGATTCGAAGTATTAAACTCTAGATCCAGCAGCACTTTTCAGATCAGTTATAGACTAGCAACAATTAAACACCTCCACCTTTGAATCACTCTGTCTATTAGTGAAAACCGCATGAAAATCCGTTTAGTAGAGTTTCCGTTTATCGCGAACAGATAGACAGACAGACGCGGCGGGGGACTTCGCTTTATAATATGTAGTGATGCTGTCTGCATTTTCCAGTCTCTAAGTTAAGCTCTGCAAGAAAAATATAAAAAAATCCACCCAAGATTATCTAAATAAGAGAGTACCCAGCAAAAAAAGGGGAGGAAGGCACTACCTCGCTAAGGTACTATGAGCTGGCAGAAGCAGGCCTGAGACGGTGGCGCGACGCGTTCCGCGCGCGCCTTTCTTATCTGGAGGAGGAGTAAAGCCTCCCGTACTGCACATTGTGGTCGCCTGCTGATCAGGCGTCCAAAGTCTACAGGGGTTCTCGGAAGCTTCCTTACTAGGGTATCTCGGGTCCCCTGCAATAGACTAACTTGTGACGGAACACCGTGTGGTTTTAGCCGGTTCGAGTCCGACCACTTCACCCTCGGTGATAAAACGATATAAAAAAGGTACTATGAGCTGGCATGTCTGATAATACGTATAAATATGTAATGAAGTATAAGTGCTTAATGTAAATAACATAAATATGAGACCATTCTTGCGACTAATTTTATTTCTCAACTGGTTGTTAAACTCGGACTTTTGTTTTAGACAAAAGTTTTAAAATGTCGTGTTTATAATAATAGTAAAACATGTTTTCATTAAAAAATATCTGTTTTCATCTAACCACCGAAATGTATTTTTACCGCGCACCAGTCTCTATTATCTACATATTTGTATAATGTATGCAGGCAGATGTTACTACCAAAGGATTTCCATAAGGTACCTTTTAAATTATGGACCTTGCCTACTTTCTTATTCATATATTTATAGATTTGTTTTTGTAGCAGTTTAATTTAGGACTACAACCAACTCATCTGTCTTTAACTTCGCTTAGATTGATTATATATTATCTCCATTCTCCATTACGCTATGCATTAACCAATCTATCTAATAAAACATCTTAGAATTTCAATCAGGCATATCATTAACATATGCTTCGCTTATTGTAAAACACTTATGATTCGCTGTGTAGAAACTGTTTAAAATTACAATTATAGTTTAGTAAAACTAAAAAACCGGCCAAGTGCGAGTTGGACTCGCGCATGAAGGGTTCCGCAGCATCGTACAAAATTTAATAATATGTACGTACTTTTTTATTATTCGTTGCTATAGCTGCAACAGAAATACACATTCTGTGAAAATTTCAACTGTCTACCTATTACGAATCATGAGACAGCCTGCTGACAGACAGATAGACAGCAGAGGCTTAGTAATAGGTTCCCGTTGGTTACCCTTCGGGTACGGAACCCTAAAAATGTAAAACGGTTTAGTTATCCTCCTCCTGGCTTAATCATCATTCCATCTCACGTAGCCCTATCTGTTAGATTTGTCAAAACGAATCATGGATGTCACACGAGCCGCCGGGGTTCGAGGTCGACAGCTCAGTGGGTGTGCTCCGGGTGGCGAAAATCCAAAAACTTTTAAATTTTCACACGATTACTTTATTATGTAAATCTGACACACTGATTATGATTTTACTACTGATTCTGAGCTAAACAATGATAATCTGATGAACTTTCTGAGCCTTTATTAACACAACCGTTCGCGTCCAGCGATGATCAATGATGGAATGCATAGATAATTAATCCTAATGTTACCACAGAGTATAAAATGATCTTAATCGATAATGACAATATAAACTTACTAAGAACACATTATGATTTGAAATATTGAAATGAAAAAACATGTTAATTTTATTAACATTCCTGGCCAGCAGGGAAAGAATTCTAGAACATAATACAATAGTGATTCATACCAACTATGACTACTTAACAGTTAATGTATACAATAATAAAGGTTACAAATCTAAGTATTATAATCATCCGACTTAGGTAACTTACATAATTTGACTACAGGTCTGACCAACTCACCAAACTGAGTTTTTAATTTAACTGACCGTACAATTGAATCCTTCCCCTTATATAATTCTATGACCCTACCTCGTCTCCATTGAAGAGGCGGTGAATTTTCATCCTTAATTATGACCAAGTCATCTAATTGAATACCTTCTGATTGACTATACCATTTATTTCGTAATTGCAATGTACTGAGATACTCTATATGCCAACGACCCCATATACTTTGATACATTTTCTGAATAACTTGAAAGCGTGACAAACGTGACATTTTTGTATCCTTCCAATGAGCCTCCGGTAAGGCTACTAATGGTTTACCTACAAGGAAATGACCTGGTGTTAAAACCTCTAAATCACACGGATCGTCTGACATCGGAATTAAAGATCGGGAATTGAGAATCGACTCGATTTTAGCAAATACCGTGGTGAGTTCCTCAAACGTTAGAATTGTATCTCTTACCTCTCGCTTGAGTAGATTCTTCGCGCTCTTCACGGCACTCTCGAATAAGCCCCCCATGTGTGGTGCGGCTGGTGGGTTGAACTCCCATCTAATATTCTGACGTCTGAATTCTTCCTTAAGAATAAGCTCGTGATCTAATAAGAACTGATTGACCTCCTTGAGATAGTTGTTGGCACCAATAAAGTTTGTTCCCCGATCTGATCGTATGAGTGAAGGTATACCTCTTCTACTGACGAACCTAGTGAAGGCAGCAATGAAAGCTTCCATGGACAATGAAGATACGACTTCAAGATGAACAGCCTTCGTAGCTAAACATACGAAGACACATAAATAAGCCTTTACTGATTTCGCATTCCTGAGAAGACTACTCTTCACCAAGAAGGGACCTGCGAAGTCTGTTGCTACCCCAGAAAATGGCATAGCAGCCGTGACCCTATCTGGGGGCAAATCTGCCATGAATGGTGGCTGAGATGAAGCCTGAAACCTGAAACAAATTAAACATTTTCTGACTATCCTAGAAACCTGACATCGAACTGATGTGATCCAATATTCTCTCCGGAGAATAGCAATGAGTGCGCTAGTGGCTGCATGACAATAAGATCTATGATAATATTCTATGAGTAGTTGACAAAACTTATGATCCTTAGGCAACAAATATGGATGACGAGCCCCATATTGTAACTCTGATCTCCTTAACCTGCCTCCAACTCTGAGCATTCCTTTTTCATCAATGAAGATGCTGAGTTTTTGTAATGCCTTTCCTATTGGTTTTCCTTGTCTGAGCCGAACCATTTCCTCACTGAATGCTTCCTTCTGAAGTTTCCTAATCCAATACTTATTGGCCTCTCTTGTTTCATCGAGTGACAACACAGTTGATGAGTTCCTATCTTCCTTCCTAAGGCGAAGATTATGTACATATCTCAGTATGTATGCGGTAACATTGATGAGCTTAGTATATGAGCTGACCCGAGTCAGTAATGACATCTCCCAAGATTCAACAGGTGTAACCACATGTATAACTTTCTTGAATCCAGGTAAATTTTCTGGGACTGTTATAGGCGTCCAAGGCCACTCTGACTTATTATTGTGAAGCCATTGGGGTGACCACCACATTTCACAATCAATTAGTTCCTTAGCTGACATCCCTCTTGAAGCATAATCCGCAGGGTTAAGTTCAGATCTGATGTGACGCCATACCATATTCCTTGTTGAAGATTGAATGTCTTGAACTCGATTACATTCAAAGGTCTGGAGATGGTGTGGTTGGGTATTTAACCACGCCAATACAATTGAACTGTCTGACCATGCATTTATACTATCAATCTGAATCTGAAGTGACTCATAATCAGCCATAAAGTCCTTATATTTCTTTGCAAATTCTGGACACCTTTCCATTTTCCGTTCTAATGACTTAAACCTCTGAATAGCCAACGCCTTCGACTCACCTAGAGGAGACCTGTCTGATAACAATGGTAACCTAACCATGTACTTGCCATCTGGCATTCTAGTAGTAGTGGACTGATACAACCTTTCAGCCTGAAGATGATCCAAATGTCTGACTGGTTCTGACGGTGGTTCCTCCACCTTCCAGAATTTCTCCATGACTTCCTCAAGTTTAGTGGCCAGCAATCCATAATCCTGTACTGAAGTGACGTCCCTTTGTGACCGTGTCTGAGCTGATTCTTGTTGACAGTTCATTGACCCCATGATGACATGACCGAAACATGTTCCATAAGCAGCTAATCCTGGAATGTTGAGATCTGATTTAGTTCCATTAAATACATAGTTTAATATATCCGTTCCAAGTAGTAAGTCTACCCCTTGAGACTTAGCAAACCTCTGATCTGACAAGTTGATTTCTGATGGGATGACATGATCCTTGAAGTTTATTGAATGTGATGGCATATCCGCCGTTAATGAATACATGACTATTGCCCTCGTACTGATGATAGGTACCAATTTCCCTACAGGTTTGATGACTAACTTAACTGAAGTCCCTGGTAAATCAACCCTTTTTCTGACCTATACCAATAATATTGTGTTTATAAGACTGTTGGTGTAGCCCTAACTCCTGTACTAATGACTGCGTGATAACTGATACACTTGCCCCAGTGTCTAATAAAGCCCTTGCTTTGAAATATTGACCATTACCTGCCCTGACGCTGACCACCGCTGTTGGACATAGGGTGACAGGTAGTGAGTCACTGATAGCACCAACAGTACCCTCTCCTCATTCTGAATGATCTGGGCTGCGCCTTGACCCGAATCGCAGCTCATTAAACCGAATTTGAGCTTGACGAGCTCGCTCTCCGATGACTCGTTCTGGCCTGACTTGTGGGACTGACTGAGCTTGATCCTGCAATGTGACTGTCGCATGGTCTGTGACCTGTGACCTGACCTGTTCCTGACTATGAGGTGCTGATTGATGCACCGGTCGTGGACTGACAGGCGATCTCCGACCCTGATATGCCCGAGCCCTGTTATGTGCACTGTCCTCTACACATAGGAGAGTGTTGTGATCCTCTGATTTGCAGTGCTTGCACCAGTTTTTAGCAGCACACTCCCGTGCATAATGCTTCCTGAGGCATCTGAAGTAATGGCCTGATTTAAGAGCCCAGCTCTTCCTACCTTTGGGCGGTAGGGTTAAAAATTCAATACACCGGTATAACCCATGGTCTGATGAAGTACAATAAGAACATACCTTGGGGATCTGATGGTCTGATACCTGAGCAACGGTGCGCCCTGGTCCTCTTGTCACCACTCCACGGCGAGGAGTCTCCCTGGCTGATGAAGATGCTGCACCGGTGTTAGTGCGACGAGGCTGGTCCTGCATCTGAGTGGATATGCGACACTGCTCATCTAACACCTCCATTAGCTGTGTAAATGTTGGCAGTACTGAGGTATTTTTACCATACCTTTCCTCAAAGGTACGTCTGACATCAACTGGCAACTTCTGCAAGATTAAAAACACCAATAAATAAGACCATTCTGATACCGGCATGGCTAACTTGTCCAGTGCTTGGGTGCTCTCACGGAGCGGGTCATAAAACTGTTTCCTGAGTTGACTGCTGTCGCTCACAGCGGGCAAGTTCATGATGCGAGAAATATATGAATCTGTTAACTGACGCGTGTTGTCATATCTAGCCTTTAGCAATTTGAAAGCCATTTCATATGACGCACCATCCATAGGTAGATGTTGTATGACTGATAAAGCTTCACCGGTGACTGAAGCCCTGAGGTAATAATGTTTCTCCGAATCTGAAATATCTGACCTGAGGTGCACTAATGAGTGAAACAAATCTGAATAGCTAAGCCACTCCATAAGGTGACCAGAAAACTTAGGTAATTCGATAAAGGGTAACTTGGCCTTTACCGGATGCTGATCTGAAGGTAAATCAACAGACTTACCTGATTCCTGATGTTGGTCGGCTGACATCAGTTGTTCCATCTGAATGAGGATTTCATTGACCTCGGAAAACTGAGTATGATACTGATTCCACTCATCCTGGTCAGTAAACTCCGTTTCATGCTGCAATATGGTCTCATAAGCCTTGAGGAACCCATCCCGATACAGCTTACACTGCCTGTAGCCTATAGACGCAGTGACCGCGGGAGATGAATTTATCATTGTTTGATAATAATCCTTTATCATACGATAACGCGATCTGAACTGGGCCTTAGCAACAACCAACTCCGATTTAGGAGCCATAACTTAAATTTACTATACTTACTAGTGATAATAAACACCTTATAATTACTAATTAATGTAAATAAACTTATATTATACGATAACAGTTTGAATGTAAACAACTTAATCACTAAATGTCAAAATGTCACCTTGACGTTTCGCACAGTCGATACTCGATCGTTCAAAATCAATACACCATAGACTTCACTGAATAATTAAGTTGACGTTCCGCTCTGCACTGAATGAACCAATTTGACTATGACTGATTTCTGAACGTAATTTTCCTAACCTCCAATTTCTCACCGACAATGTGAATACTGAATGATGAAATGGTTAGGAATCCCGAATTTCTATGTTCTGATGATCAATCTTGACTGATGATGCAACCTGATGACCGTTTTGCTGACCCACGCTGCCTCCAGCGGGTGATGATTCAATGACAACGCCGTTGACCTTGACCGTTGTCGTGTCCGTACGCCGTAATCGTGCTCTGATAATGCAATCCTGCAATCTGAAGTCAGCAAATTCCCCTCATGGGCCACCAAAAATGGATGTCACACGAGCCGCCGGGGTTCGAGGTCGACAGCTCAGTGGGTGTGCTCCGGGTGGCGAAAATCCAAAAACTTTTAAATTTTCACACGATTACTTTATTATGTAAATCTGACACACTGATTATGATTTTACTACTGATTCTGAGCTAAACAATGATAATCTGATGAACTTTCTGAGCCTTTATTAACACAACCGTTCGCGTCCAGCGATGATCAATGATGGAATGCATAGATAATTAATCCTAATGTTACCACAGAGTATAAAATGATCTTAATCGATAATGACAATATAAACTTACTAAGAACACATTATGATTTGAAATATTGAAATGAAAAACATGTTAATTTTATTAACAAATCATATGAGCCAAAACTCAAGGGGTTTACAAGTAGCCACTGAAGAGTTCCACGATCCACCTCAAAATTAATCCCGATGCCAAATTATAGTATAGTCATCCGAACTATATATACATACAAGTTTCATTTCGCTACGACAATTAGAAGTAGGTAAAATTATGTGTTATCTACTGTTAGGAAACGTAAAACCGGTTTGCTCACAGTTATAACCGGTTTTCTTGGAAGTAATTGAAATAGGCCTATGGCCAGTAGCTGACGTCCTTCCTACTGCTGAAATGATGATGAAGGGAAGGTAATAAAAGCGTATTAAAATATATATTAAGAGGTATATCTACAATTTTGGTCTATTCCTAACGCGTAATCTTGATTCTTCCCGTACTAAACGATGTCTATTTAAGTCATTATGTACCTGAAGGCATTGCGTTCTCCACCACTATTAATCAAATGAAGTGACGCTGAAACTTAGCTACTGTTAATTTGCATCAATTTATACCGCGAGAGTAAACCTCAAGATGTTAAAGGTTATCTGTCGCATAGAAGAACATTATTGACGAAGACTTATAGATGATGCGCACTAAATGTTATGTATAGTTCGATTGCCGTGGAAGGCCAACTAGAAACAAGCTCTTGATTTACATAAAAGTTAAATTTACATTTATAAGCAATCATAGTATTAGTTATAAAAGAAATACAAGTCCATTCTAAAACATATTTTATAGCCAGTGGAAAATTCCTGCTCTTTGTTATTAACTGATAGCATTTCTTAAAGGGAAGACTGACACCTTTTGCTATGTTAAATGGTCTCAACACCAACTAAATATATGTATCTATATGTAGAATCACCAATGAGAATGCTATAATATTTAAATGATTGCTGATTTAGCAACAGCATTGGCACAATTGCTCGTAAACGGCATGTTGCACTGTACCCAATGGCCAATCTCGCGTCCATATCAGTAACGTCAAATCGTTCGCTCTCTCTCTTGTCAAAATTTTGTACTTACCCAAACTATTAGGTCAACGTAAGGCTGGATCAGTATTTGGACTAGCCAGATTAAAAGCATTAATAACTTGCAAGACTGAGGTTCTTCAAAATTAAACAGTGTTAACTTAATCGCTACTAGTCTCTTCTTCCCTGCCACGGACCGAAAAGAAGAACGCTGTTAAGCTAACATCAGAAATTTTACTAACGCCGAAACTGAAGTGCCAAACTAACTTTTAAACTTTCGCGTTCCATGAGTTTCCCTTTGACCACGGCTAGTGCAACCTGGTTAAAATGTCAGGCAATTCAGGGGTATGTAATACCTTTTCGTGATCGCTTTAATTCCCGTAGAAATACATGAAGTGCCAAAGTAGAAAAGTTGCATGTTGCCACTCACTCGTTCAAACTAAAATTAAATTTTGATTTTAAGAATTGTATATTGTAATGTCTGTCTGCCTTGTCACATTAAAAAATTGCACACTTAATTGTCCTGTGTCCAGATACTCCAGATCCTCTCTCAGAACCATCATGACCTTCAATCATAGAGGAAATGTAGCAAATTTTCGACTCAAATTTTATTTTTATTTTATTTTTGTTTTAAAAAGACAAATCCCGCATTAGGAATGACTCAGTGTCGCGGGGGACTTTACAAACATACAAACCACGGACACAAAGAACACCCAGACTCGGGTGGGAATCGAACCCACGACCTATAGCTTGCTTGGATTACTTGTTTTCGGATATATTTGTCCATTAACCTCAATTATAATAAACTGAACTGTTTCTACGATGAACAGAGCCTGGCACGCAACAAAAGAACTTTTAATTATTGCGCATATAACCTAATGTCTCTTTAGTTTAACTAAAGAGGAAACGTTTCTAAGTATTGCCGTTGCGAAACAGGCCTAGAAAGCGGATCGCTCATGCAGATTCAAGGAAATTTTCGTCTACTTATAACTTACCTCAAATAAAAGCTACAAAATTTCACTCCAAAAATTAAGGTAATACGAATTTCGCCGTAAATAGAAATTTATTTTTGACGAACCCCTCTCGGTTCGTAGTAATTTGTTTAAATTTCACTTAGCCGCTAGCTGTCGGAACAGGTCTTCAACCTTTTTAATGCCAATCCATTTTACTTTTTGCAGGCAGGTTTCTCCAACATAATATACGGTCGGTACTCCAAAATATAATTATGAAAAAGTTTTTTTATAAAGTGTAGAAAAGTCTAGATACAAAGTTCCTCTTGCACAAAATCCTTCAATTTCTTTCTAGATGAGAAATTCGCAAGCTTCAAGTTCGAAGATATTAGAATAAAGACTAAAGTAATGGGAGCGTCTCAATCACTCGAATGTTCACCAAAATTCCTAAACGATCCGATATACTCTAGGGAACTTCGCACACGCGATGCCATTTCGCAACTTAAAAAGATTTCAATATTCTAATCCGTTTTCTGTTCTCTCTTTCTCTCTAGCTCTTATTTTCCTTGTGAGGCTTACTTAACTGATTTATTTTGTAATCAATCGTCATTTTGGCAAGTTTTGTTTCTCTCAGCTTCACTCAATATATTTCATAATTCCTTCTATAATTCCATGATTTTTTCTTTATTTAATTGATCCATCAGAATACTAATGAATCACTGCAGTTAAAATAATAATTAAATTGTGTTTCATTTCAACTGACCTCCAAAAAAGGGAGGTTGTCAAATTGTAATATTACTATCTGACCGCACCACTTCGTCCGCGTTTGCAAATATTCCTCGTCATTGCAACATCTTTCATTGATGCTCCGCTCCTATTGGTTGTAGCGTGATGTTATATAGCCTTTCTCGATAAATGGGCTATCCAACACTAAAATATGTTTTCAATTCGAACCAGTAGTTCCTGAGATTAGCGCGTTCAACTAAACAAACAAACTCTTCAGCTTTATAATATTAGTATAGATTTATGTAAATGTATATTTTTTTATTTTGGCTTCGATATCCGAAAAGTTTGGGTTATTCGCTAGTAAAGCGTCATTGAATATTTGTTTGTGAATGTATTAATTAAAGGCATCGTGTTATAAGTCTTCTACATATCTTATTGCCAAAACTATACAAGGAGAATTTATTCTTGAAGCAAAGCGATTCAAAAGCCCGTTGTTATCATGGTTACACATAACTCCATTAATGTTATAGTCTAAGAGCTGGCTACCAAAATCAGAAATGATAAGGTGCAGTGACAATTTTTAGCTAATAACACTCCTTACTAGATGACAAACCCATAGTGCTTACTGCCAGAAGTCTCTCCCGGGGCTGGAAGCGTGGGCTGGCGGTCAAACACGTCAAACACGCCCCGGGAGAGACTTCTGGCAGTAAGTGCTATTGGGGGTTGTTTGTCATCTAGTAAGGAGTGTTATTAGCTAAAAATTGTCACTGCACCTTATCATTTCTGATTTTGGTAGCAAGCTCTCCGTCTATTAAGTCTGTGTCTAAGATAATCTGCATAATTGAATCGTAAAGTATAAAACAATAGGATTTCTGTCATCAACGATTGCGCAGTTAGCGGAGGTGGTCATGGCTTAGCTATCAATTAGTATATAGACAACCATCGTTTTACCTGTGGCTTTCAGCTTCAAGTACATAATAGTCTTTTATAGGCCGCGTCCTCGACTGCAGCGATAACGGGGCTTAACGACGGAGCGATTTCTGGACACAAGTGAAGCGCCATGTGTATGCTAGCTGCTTTAGTCCGCTGTCTCTGCCGCAGATATGGCATATTATATGTATAGTTATTAGTTGATTGAGATGTCATTATGAGAACAATCAGTCCTTTTTCATTAATTAATAAAAGGTTATTTATAAACTTGGTAATGAATTTGTTTATTATTTCACTATTAATCATACTTTGGATCATTACGTACTCAATATCACTAATTAATGGTCTTATTCCTTTAACCAATTTTGTAATATTAGACTGAAAAAGGCAGTTTATTAGAAGAATGGAGAAAGTTGTAATTTTCTTTTTTTTTTGACGACATCTATCTGTCCTAACATTATTGGTAATATTGAACGAAAACAAACTGGCGATGGTTCCCAAAAGAAATCTCATCACACATCATCTATAATAAAATGGCAAAGACAAAACAGTTCAGTAGGTACCTTTTTCTGCTGTGTCCGTCCGTCCGTTTGTCTGTCAGCGGGCTGTATCTCATGATCCGTAATAGGTAGACAGTTGAAAATTTCACAGAATGTGTATTTCTGTTGCCGCAATAACAAAAAATAATAAAAATAAATTAAAAATTAAACGACTCTCCTACTAGAACGTGTTTTTTTGACTTTTTATTTTATGTACGATGGTACGGTACCCTTCGTGCGCGAGTCTGACTCGCACTTGACCGATTTTTTTATCAGCTTTAGACGAGCTTTAGTGCTATAATTTCGGAAAACAGTTTTTCCTTATTTTCCAAGGAGCTTAATTATTAGCAGTAGTTAAATAAATATTGTCAAATTCACATAGAATAACAAAATGTTTATATTATACATATGTATTGTCCATGCGGTCCATTCATGTCCATTAGTCTCTTGACACCACCCATGTTTATCCATCCAAAGGTTTCGTGGAAGAGGCGCACGACGAACGTAAGGACACTTGTGCATTTTATGTTCAAAAATATATATATCTTTGTTTTATTAGAGAAACAAAGGATCCCACAAATTATTATAAATGTGAAAGTTTAGAGATTGATGGATGTTTGTTACTCTTTCACACAAAAACCACTGAACCGATTGCGATGAAACTTGGAATGTAGATAACTGGAGACCTGGATTAACGCATAGGCTACTTTTTATCTCGATATTCCCACGGGATCAGGACTTACGCGGGTGAAACCGTGGGGCGCTGCTAGTATTCTATAAATATTGATGTTAAACTTTCAGTAGAAAAATAAAATATTCTTGGATGTCTATAATCGATTATTGGTTTTCGATTAATTACAATAGTTAATACTGTAATTGATTTTCGCCTCATTAGCTCTCAAAATAAAAACTCATCGAATATATTCGGCCTGATCCAGTTTCTTTAATTTACTACTTGAACAGGAACTAATTGTTACACTAAACTCCTTGTCAAAGGTTGCAAACATCTGATAATGACTCTTTATAAAATTGCCCGACAAAAACGCCTAACCAAATTCATCACGTATCGACATTTGCCTTCACCTTGAACAGTTGCGTGAACTAAAATAAAAATTGATTAACCGATAAAAAGAAGTATACCAACAGAAGCGTATTGAATAAACCGTTCGTGTTTTAATAAAGAAAAAAGGTCTTTGTTACAAAGGTATGTGTATTCTATAGTATCTCTTGTTGAGTCTTCGACGCTAAATTATTTATAACGAGGCCAGAAGGAACAATGAGTCGGTAACGAACTCTTTGTTTGTTTAACGCTAATTCTTTATACATCTTCAGCAAAGTTTTCTACTGTCACACTATCAAACTGTAAGGAAAATTTTAACATGTCTTATGTTTGGCTTCATTACATTTGAACTGTTTCGTACACCCGTATCATGTGTTTTTTTTTTTGTAATGATTTAATTAATAGGGTAAATACACGGCCCACCTGGTTACTAGTAGCGGTTGTCTATGAATGTTAGCAACACTAGTAACGTCACTCATGGGTAGCTAACTTTTAAGCATTTTCAATTCACTGACACCTCGTCCCGACTTTCACGTAGTGAATCTGCAACTGCGTAGGACTCTGCCCTATCGCGAGATGTTGCCGGAATAGTTGGTGTTGCTGTGTGTTTCGCACGCAAAGCAACACGCGTCCTCATTAATCAAAACCTGTCGAGGGACACGTTAGTCGACCCTCGCAGGGATTCGACTTTTGACCTTACCCGCGTCCGGTAGATGTCGCAGGCGACATCGCATGCAACATCAGGCGACACGTATATTTTGTGTCGGGTGACAAGGTCGCACGGGGCTTAAATTCTAAAAATTCTACTCACTAGCAACAAACTTCCGTTAAACAACGATGTTCTCGAGAGTAGATGTACCGAATCGTTTTCCAAGTCTGCTAAAGTGCCATTCAAGCGTGCGATCTGTTCAATGGCAAAAGCAATCAACGTTTCCTAAAGACGCTTGAATAGTAATCATCCGCGTCTTGCCAACCCTGTTAAAGTGATAAAACATTGTTATCAAACTGCGTAGTTTGCGAGTATTCTCGTGGTAGAGTGTACCTCATGTAGGTAACCATTGCGATGGTATAAGGCGGTGTTTATCATTTCAAACATTTTACATACAGTTCCAAGTCATACGTAAACAGAAGTTTACGTCTTTTATATCTGCTAAATTATCTTTATCCATATTATCTATTCTATTTAACTTAGCCTTATCATCATTTATGTGGTAATACATATTTATTTACTGTATGTCTGCGTTTTCAATCCTTGTTATTACTGTAACAAACCAAAAAAATACTACTGTTGAGGTAATAGTTTTATCGTCAAATATTTAAAGTAGGTTGTTTTTGTACTTAGTGACTCACTGTTAGTTTACCTGTGTCTATTAGTCCAACATAAGTACAACAATGGCGCTATACACACAAACGCCACTACAAATATTCGTATTTTGTAACTTGCATTGGATACTGTCTTCCTCTGTCTGTAAAGTCAAATGACTATTTTAGTAAAAGTCAAATCGATGGGGGTTATTACATTTTTGTATGAAATACTAAAGCATGAAGTCACGCCTTACTGTTGTCAAAGCATTCATTTTAATGTAAATTTGAAGATTGTAAAATAAATTAAAAAGGCTACTAAAAAAGTTAAACTGGAAGTCAATTTTAACACTTTTTGTGTTATATTATTGGACGACGAAGTAATTTATTTTGAGCATAGGCATCAACGTAGTGTAGGGCACCCTGCGGCACGATGGCCTAAGTTAACGGGGTATTCCTCCAATCCCTCACAGGGTATAGCGATTCACACGGGAACGACGCCGCCGATGTGCCGGTAAGGAAGTTATCTACACCATCGATGACAGCTCCAACTGCTGCCATGTCCCTTTAATCAACTTCATTCATGGGAAAGGTAAAGGACTCGTGAAGCGCACAACGGTCCCTGGGCCAACATACCCGGCTGCAGGCAGTTGAAACTGGTGCTGACAGAGGTCTCGTCACACTTGTAGACTCCTCATTCTCAACCTCTTTGTCATCCGGATAGTTGTAGGAACCGTTACAGGCCATTTGACCCTGAATCGTCACCTTTTCACCATCAATGCGATAGACAGCCCTCTATCCAGAGGTCACGTTATCCTGGAGTGCGGAAGTGTAGCCACACAACGGGCAAGTGTCCTAGAAGCCTGCGAACGCCCCAGGAGACTTAACTAGCCACCGATATCTGAACGCATAATGGACATGTGGAAACAGAGTCCTATACCAATAAGGAGAGCAAAGAATTGGTTTAGAAACATTTTATATTTGGCAAATTATTAAAAAAGTTAGCATTACGTTTTACAGAACCGTGTAAGAAATTTGTCAGTTAAGGGCTAAAAGGCTATTTCGATATAAGGTCAAGACGGACCATAATTTAAAGGACCTGAAAATCGTCATTCTTCATGTAGATTATTATATCCAGGCCCCACAAATGAAATAATTGGCAGTATATTATTCACAAATCGTCTTGTGTAATAAACCAATGTTGATAACTTTGACATTTTTATATAACTGTCATTGGGTCATGGCGAGCTCATGAATTATGCACTTATATTGACCACCCCGTTTCTGTTCCTCGGCTACACTTATTTCTAATATGCCACGTTAGCTAGACAACACACGTATAATCGTAAATGTCACTTCATTTTGCATTTTGAAGTTGATTGACGTCTGATTGAGTGCAGTTTTCGGTACGCTACTTTAGTGTATGTCTATCCTAAAGTATTTTGTGGACCTGGATTTCCTGGATAAAACCGTACTTAAAGTAGCACAGAAAACTACCCTGTTCTTTGTTCAACGATCCTTGTTCAATGTGGGATATTCACGAAGCCCGTCTCTACGACTCCAAATAATAGTAACTTGATACATCTCACACACGGCCGTCTACTCCCGAAGTAAGCAGAGCCTGTACTATGGTAACCAGACTGCTGACAAACATACATATATAGATAAAATACACCCAGACAAAGAACAAATGATCATGCTCATCACACAATTATTTGTCCAGGCTGGAAATCGAAGCCACGATCTATGGCTCAGCAGTCAGGGTCACTAACCACTAGACCAATAGGCCAGTCAACGAAGAACGGTCACCAATATTGCAATACGCGTATTATGATATTAGATATGAGAACAGCCACTTTTTCTGGGCTTCCCCGAAACACACGTGAGCATAACAGTATATCTTTAATAACCATGACTACCGTTGATAAAGAAAAGTTTTGATATAATATCTATTATCCAAAAACATTTATATATAACTACTAACGAATAACAGAATGAATCGTACTGTTTGAAAAAATAGAACTGCAACAGTATAAACCATTCATTCAAATCTAAATAAAAATATTCTATGAGTAGACTGAAAACTATGATTATCATGATCCACAGACCATATTTTTATAGTTATTACCATAATGTTAACGTAAAAACTCCTTAGAATTACCGTAAGTGTGCTCGCGGGCAATCATCTCAGAACTATAAAACGGCTTTAGAATAAAGGTACACACATCTATCATGCCAACCATAAACAATAGTTGAGCAAAGAGCGCACATGAAGATTATCCCCTGAATCCGTCTATTGTTCTTATAAACTGTTTACAGTGACACTTTTACGATTGCTTTGTTCTTCATTATCTATTTATATGGGTGTCAGATATGAGCTCATGGCCCGTGATGACATATTTGATCACGATTTTGTCATCAAACTATGATTAATGAATTGCATTATCAACCTTATCAAAAAAGGTTTAGAGGATGCTAGTCGACGAGTCGAACTTTAAACTAAAATTGTATATTTTAGTTAAAGTACCACTTATAGCGCCGCTAATGCACTTACGCAAAATGTAGCGATAATTTATAATGAAACCAGATTATGATCTGGTTTTAACAACAGTTTTCGTGAAGTAACTAACCCCCGTATATTTAAATACGACATAGAGTTATTTAAAACTACCTTTTAGTTCGTGGGCTTCGCTCGCTATCCCTCGGAAACGGTATTCTTAATGAAAGATACTCAGTGTCCTTTTCTGTACCTCTGACGGCGTACACGTTGTATACGAATTTTTAAGATAAAATATTTGCGGTTGAGTAGTTAAGGTGCAAAAGCGTAACGAACAAACAATCTCACATTCGCGTTACGTTATAATATTAGTTAGGGTTCTCAGGAAAAAAAACGGCAAGGTTTTCCCTAGGGCAAGATTTACTCTATGAGATTTTCTTTGTTCTTCCTTCCTGCTCTTTTCGAAATAGGCTCCTTGTAAGAGTTTATGTTTTCCGCCCAAAAGTTGGAGACATACTTTAATTTCAGGATTCTTTTTCCGAAAAGTATTTATAAATGAGGCACCGAACATTATATTGAGATTCTTCCAAAATTCTGTCCCGAGTTACTCCGCACCGAACTTCTTTAATTACTCCCCAAAACTTGAAACAGTAACATTTCCCTACAAATTATACATTCATTTTACATTTGTTTAAACGATTTTTTTTTTTGTATTTTGGGACAGTAGGTAAACAAGGCTAATTAGACCCAAACAAAGCATAGTTACACGGTACACGAATAAACATACTGATAATTTTTTTTTAGTAAATACATACATATCATATAAGTACACTCGAAAACACTCAATCCAATGCAAATAGAAATATTCGTGCATTCAAATATTTTCAATGAACGGGTCTTTCAAATAGGAGAGCCATGCTTCGGCACGTATGGGTAGGCTCGACCGGAGTGATACCAGGGCCTCACAAAGAAGGCCGTGCCGGGCCGGCCGTGAAGCAATGCTTCGTTGTGTTTTACCGAGTGAGTGAGGTTACCGGAGGCCCAAATCACCCTCCCCTCTTACTCCCACCCTTCCCCTACTCCCACCTCAAAAAGACCGGCAACGCGCTTATGAATCTGTAAGTTGCAAGTGTGCATGGGCGACGGTAGTCACTTACCATCACGTGACCCGTCTGCTCGTTTGCCTCTCCTCTGACTGTGCATTCAAATGCCGCACTAAAAAACTTTTTAACAAAAAATTCTACCGACAAAAGAAGAAAGGAACTCAATTGATCCCCTGGGTTTATTCCCTATTCGGGGTCAGCCCTCCTGATAATTTTACGCCACTTTTGGCGAATATGCGTAATCTCTGGCGTTAAACCCATCGTCAAATATCATTAGGATTGTCCTTGTCCAGGTAGTCGTTGAGCGTCCTCTGCCGCTTTTGCCTTCCTTAATGGCCAAAACCTGTCTAGTCATATGGTCTTCACTACGGCGCATTATTAAACCGACGTACGAACAAATTAACTGAAAAGCGAAAAGTAAACTTGTTGGCTTAACTAAAGTTCTACATTTGAATATTTATATGTTTGTCGCCGACTCATAATTATTTAGGTATTATATTATAGGTACATTAGTGTAGGAGTTTAGTTAGCAACAATAACATTAACAATTTTATTTTTATCTTTTCAGTTCCTTTCTTCTTTTTTGTTGCTAAAATGTAATTATAATTAATATTTAAAATGATTACTTTAACTTTTAATGATTAATTAACTTATGTATAATATGATTAACTACTTTAACTATTCATTGTTATTTCTTATAAATAGTTAAACAACAGATATATAACAATATTTTACACATTCGGTTCAAAGTTCTCATTAAGATGAATAAATAAGCAAAAACACGAGATAGCTGTTGTAAACCGTTGAGACGTTCCCTCGATTGGCTTTCGCATCCATCATCAAATCAACTACAGGTCTCCGTCATGTTCTAGTGTCATTAGAATTACTTTTTAAATGGGACTAACTTCGAAGTATATATTTGACTAGCCGTCCCCGCAGTTTCACCTGCGTTTATGGTCACTGCTCTGCTCCTATTGGTCGTAGCGTGATGTTTTATAGCCGATAAATGGGCTATCCAACACTAAAATAATTTTTCAATTTGAACCAGTAGTTCCTGAGATTAGCGCGTTCAAGCAAACAAGCAAACAAACTCTTCAGCCTTATAATATTATATATATATAGTATAGATAGGGATCATATAAAAAAAAGATTTTTTTGTAAAAAGTTGTTCGTGGTCAAAAAAACTTTGTTGTTGGGTTGATTTGAGAACCTTCTCCATTTTTTTTAAATATCGTGTAATATAAAACCTTCGTTTAATGAGATTAGTATTTTCCAACCAATTTTTACCGTCCTTCATCACGCGATAGTTTATTGAGACCAGTACAAAATAAACACAATTCATCAACTATTAAAGTTGATTTCCTGTATCGGTCAGCAGCACAGTTCCTAACTTTTGACTCTGTCGCAGTAATAAATCGTTTGCTGGTTAGAGGAATAGCGAAAGTCAAATACCGAGGAGAATTGTGCTTAACTAACTACTAGAAATTGTTCATAAGGTTCTACGTAGGTATATTTTTGGTTGCCATTGAGTAGTGCATCAAGTAATAAACTTTTTTTTTATGGTATAGGGGGCAAACGAGCAGACGGTGCCTGATGGTAAATGACTACCGCCGCCCATGGGCACCTGCAACTCAAGAGTCAAGTGCGTTGCTGGCCTTTAAGGTGGGAAGGGAAGGGTAGAAGAGAGGGAGGGGGAAGAGAGGAGGGAAGGGTTATGACCTCCGGTAACGTCACTCACTCGGCGAAAAGCAATGCAAGCATTGCTTCACTGCCGGTTTTCTGCGAGGACGTGGTATCACTCCGGTCGAGCCGGCCCATACGTGCCGAAGCATGGCTCTGTTACGATAAAAAAACTTCGTAACTTACGAGTTTTTAAAATAATGCATTGTTTTATCTATAAAGTTTAACAGGGGACGTGACTTCCTACAACAGTCATCAACAAATAATTTTAAGAAGTTACTGATATTGATCTCGGATTGGAAAATACATTTACGAACACTAACTAAATATAGGGTCACCACACTCCTTGAAAACGTGGAATTGTAATACTAGCTACGCCCTGCGGTGTCTCCCACGTAAGTCCCGATACCGTGGTAATATCGGGATAAAAAGTAGCCTATGTGTTAATCCAGGTCTCCAGCTATCTACATACCAAGTTTCATCGCAATCGGTTCTTTGGTTTTTGCGTGAAAGAGTGACAAACATCCTCACAAACTTTCACGTTTTATTATTATTAGGATAAATATTAGGTTAGCCGAACCGAACTTTCCGTTGTATATTTTGCTACATTTAACAGTACTAATCGTAATAAAGAACAGCTCTTACGATGTGAAATTTTAAGAGCTAAAGTTAAATAAGAAACCAAAGTTTAATCAAGTCTCGATACGAGTTAGTATTGAGTACCTATAGCATTTCTTGTGTTACAATAGTCTGAAATACAATCTCTTGTGGAATGTGGTTCTGGCTGGAGTTTGACACTTTCCTTGAATGTATAGTCCTAAGTATAAGGAGCATATTTCATGACATATCTCACATTTTATATTTTAGCAGCCGTTCCCTACCCACGTTTATGGTCACTGCACCACTCCAAAGGGATGTAGTGTGTTACATAGCCTATACTATCATTAATCTGTTCCCCTTTCGAACCTCACGTGATTAATGGATAATCCCTTTACTATATTAGTATAGATGCTTACCACGGCAAAGGAAAAAAATAAGTAGCTTCCAATATTAAAAAGTCTATAATGTTTATTCAGTTCGACGATAGGAATCCATTTACATATTTTGATATTATCATTCAAAGTTTATTCTAATAAAAGTAGGTCCTGGCTAATGCAGATTGTACGTGCTTATCGTAATTTTCTAAAACAAATCTCGATTTAGTATCTTACGGTGCCTGCCTCGTCAAGATGGAGCCCTCCCATTTATTTACCTTATAATGACAAAGAAAAAATTTAAGTTTTTAAGAAAACTTCTTCAGGGGTTACCGAAATTACATAACGCTACGACAATTACGAGAGGCTCGATCAAAATTGTTGGCAGATCGACCAGCCCTTTGACCCACTTCCGCGGGTCGACGACCGTGTGACGTCACGGTGGGCGCACCACCCCACACCTCCCGCCGTCACGTCACCCCCTGGGGGTGTGTTCTCTTCCTGCCTGTTCGAGGTCACATGCTGTTCGCGTTCCGTACCGTTCGGACGTCCGTGTTTAATTAACGTTTAATACCAGTTTGTGGTTTCTGTGATTATTATATTTCAGTGATAACTGCGATGACTATTATAGGTGGGTACCGATTTATATTCTATTGAAGCTTTAAAAGTGCTATTTAATAAGTCACTCGTTCCATAATACATGTAATCAAACATTTTTTCCACAATTAGAATAATAATAATTTCGTATATGCTAATATAAAACAATGTTACGTGATTGCGTCTACTTTTTCTTGCGCATTATGTAACACAACTTCTATAAATGTGACCTTAAAACTGAACGAATTACGCATACGTACGCGTGCTACATAAACCTGAGTTTAATATTTTCGCGTGCCAACCATGATAGGCTTTTTTCCAACAAAATCGTACTGTCGTGACTACATTATTAATCGACTATATTTTGCATAACCCTTGTTTTGGCCTGATTACGTTTGTATGGATAATGATTGCGATCACGATAGCTTTGTTTTACCACACCAATAAAATACTTTAACAGGGTATATATTATCATTAGGCACGGAGATTGCAAAGTTGTAAAATATAATATTACCAGGTATTATTTTTGTACCTTTGTTTGTAATTGCTAACAGAGTTACACGGTTCAAATATTGTTCCCTTGGATATAATTTTAGGCAAATCGTGTGTTTTTAACAATTTTTTTGTTTCGATTCTTTCAGGGTTAGAATTATTTCCCTTGTTTGTGTGCCTGCCAAAAATAAATTCAACTAAAAAAAAAATTACAATGACAGTACTTATAGTACTTTCGCTATAGTGACAATGGGAGGTTTTTCCGGAATCGGTTACCGCGATAGGGAAATAGGCCCATGACCTTCTGTTATTTTCTTACATTTTTTTTATTTTCGTTATTATCTTTCAATCTCGATTGTTTCTAGCAATGACGTTCTTATAGCATCTGCCTATTTTTACCAAAATGGAGCTAGCATGCGACTGAATGTTACGAAACTGTATTCAACCTAGATCGGTCATTTTACTTAACTCAAGGATAACGTTTATATACAATATGAACGATTGGATATTATTTATCCTTGAGTATATACTACAGTACGTATTCAACTATAATCAGATTAGTTTTCTTATAATTTATTTAAGGGATGTAACGGTGGTGCCGCCTACCATTATACTATCTAACTGACGTGTATACTGTCCTCCATTACTTTTAATATAAAATATGGTTAAATACATTATGAGGATAGCCTTGAAAGGATGGAAAGGAGGAATCGCTGGGCTTATAGATCAGCAACCTGAAAAATGCGGACGACACTACGCTTTTAGCGTCGGTAGAGTGGACTGATTGGACTCACAATTAATAAGTCAAAGACCAAGGTCATGCTCGTAGACAGAACCAGTCAACGCTATGGGACTGGGAAACTCTGGGAGCTCTAATTTGTCAGCGAATTCGTTTAGCTCAGATCGCTGATTACCAGCCAAGTAAGAAGCGAACGGGAGAGAATCCACGACGAAAGACGCAAATGACCAAGAACGGAATGAGCAAGCTGATACGTATTTGGTAATATCGAAAAATCTCCAATGGTGCTAAGATGAGACTAGTAAGAACACTGGTTTTCTCTATGGCTCAGAGTAGTGGATAATTCGGAAAATAGAACGAAAGAAAACCGGTGCCTTCGAGATGTAGTGTTGACGAAGAATGCTCCAAATACCATGGGTTACCAAGAGAAGTAACCACTCTATTTTATACACACACATGCGTACTCAAATAAAAAGAAAGAATAAGTCGCAAAATGTTTTTATACGTTTACGTTAATTTATAAAATCAATGACCAAAACAAATTTCTTCATTAAAAACGTAAACGTATTTCTACATTAACTTTCTGTATCAAATTACGCTTCTGTATCGAATGTTATAAATGTAAAATATACATTGCATTTTAAGTAACGAGTCTTTGGATGAATTATTCACGAGTCCTTGAATGCTATATGAATACCGTGTAAAGGTGATTTAGTCGAAGGTTTCCTATCATTCTAACTGTTGTCTTAAATCTTTCCTACCTAGTTATTTTCACAGGTTTATGGATATTATTGATATATCAATTTAAGTGTATTCAAAACACACTTAGTAAATATCCCATAATCGAGTATTTTTACATGAAGAGAAATTCCAAAACTTCCCAGCTGATAATTTTGTTGCATATTTTTGCAATGGTACGTGAATTTGTATTGAAGTTACAGTTTGCCCCCGGACCAATAATAAGAAACTATTAAAGTTATTCTTTATATGGGTGGTCTCCGAAAGGATAGCAGAAGTGTATTACGCTCCGACGTTTCCCTAGACCCACGTAACAGAAGTCGTTCGTTTACCAGCCGCTTTTCCAAACTACGTGCTTAATTGTCTGGTAGAAGAACCTAATAACAATAATTCACCCAACCCAGGAATTGAAGCCTTGACAGGACCGTATAGGATCAACCACCATGGTACCAACGAGGCAGTAAAACTGAAGGATTTTAATATTATTGTAAATTTTAATTGAATTATCTTTCTTCTTAATTCGTAAATTACTTGATTGCACAAGATAGGGTAAATTTATTTCATGTTCATTAATTAAATAGAAATCAAACCTATAGAAAAAAATGGTGATGTGATTGACCTGAATATTGAATAAATTGTCACACTACGTATTTACCCTTTTTGTGTGTTTTTTAAGCAGACGGCATTCTATTATGTAGTCGTTACGGACTTCGACTTCCGCTCCGATAGGTCGGAACTTCTGATTGATTTTATACCTCCGATTCTGACTTCTGCTCTAATAATTTTGAATCGGATTTATGACGAAGATCGACAAGTAGCGGCTTTCAAGATTTAACTTATCTCCTGGATCCCACGTAAAATTGACTCCAACTCTTATTTGTGAGTTCAATGAATAGCCATTTTATATACGCCTGAATAAATGGTTAAAATGAAGTTGGTTAATAAATGGTTTTCTGTGCCTTTCTTTTGGTTAACTAAGCATCACTTAAATATCTCTCGAGAAATGGCTATATCTCATCTGTTCTTCAACCATTAGATGAGGTTGCCAGAAATATAAATGATACTAATGTTAGCAGCTCATCTGTAATTCTGCGAAGACACAGATACTTCAGAAACTTTTCAAACCACACTAAAATATAATGGATTGTACATGAACAATTGAATTCATTGTTTGGGGTACTTTATCTTTAACAACTTCTTTGCTACATCTATGTATATAATTGTTACATCTTCATAATTCAATGCTCACTAAATAACCACTTGAGTCTGAATTTATGGCTTTGTTAGACAGCCTGGATAACTCAGCAGAAAATCAAGCAATAGACAATAATGATGATGCTTCTGGTAGGTTCGAGTCGCCATGATTGATGTATCTAACAGCAGCAAAGCAAAGAAACACTCAAATTCGTCATTCATAATAGTTACAATAGTAGTAGTTATTTCCATTGAATGAAATCTTAAGATGTAGGAAATATGACGTAAAGCGCAAAATACACTTCACTGCATTCAAGAAGGTTTCCAACATCAATGAATTCGCCATCTTTTTCTTCAAAGCAGTGCGAGTGAGATAGTGCATTTCATGACGTCACAGGACATAGCGTGGCCTACTTACCGACCGAACAGAATTACATTCTAATTTCATTGTTCTATTGATGCATGATTGGGTCTACATTATATACATATATAATTAGGTTATACATCAATACCTTATATGGAAAACCAGCTCTATTTCGGTAAAAGTAATGTTGACACTAATCACTAAGTGTTAAGTTGTACATCAATGAACCAATAACTATTATCAGGTGACTGCAAACACCAACCAGATCCATTATGTCATTAACCGATAAACAAGCTGACAGCTGTCAGTTGATATCATAATATTAACTACAGAAATACAAGACTTATACTACACCATAGAGCACTGTCAGTTTATCGGTTAGTGACGTAATCAAACTCATGTGGCAGATTCGAGTCTTTTAGAGGGTTTTTTTATATAGAATTGAACTTTTTTGTGTTTATTAATTACCTCTTAACTAAAATAAAAGTAGTTTGAAAATGTTTATGTTTGAAAATTTGTCAAGACTTAAAACTTTATATTTTTTATTTTAGACTACTTATAGAAAAATCTAATTGCTTTGGTGTATAATATCGTTAGCTATTATTTTAACCCCCGACGCAAAAAGAGAGGTGTTATAAGTTCAAACGGATGGACCGATTTCGATGCGGGTTTTTTCATTTGAAAGCCAGTTTCCTTGCGGTAGTTCTTAGCTATGTTTGGTTAATATCGGTCCAGCAGTGTAAGAGTATCAGCTATTTTCCAAAATGATGTAAGGCATTTTGTAATAGTTGAAGGGATTTTCGAGTCGGGGTGTTTTAAATTTTAAATTATGATTTGTGCTAATGTACAATACTTAACAACTTATTATTAATTATTATATATATTATTATTACCTATTAGGTAAAAAGTGGAGTTGGTTTGCCAATGAAAGTATCAAATATATATAATGTAGTACATATTTTATTGTTGCATGCCCCGTTCTAATTTTCCTCAGTAGAAGTTCATGCTTCGTTTGATTTTGCGGTCCTAGTAGGTACTTGACGCCGGAATGTAGGTCGATTTCCCCATGAATGGGCTCTTGAACTGTAAAATAGAGTTTAATGGAGGGTATAAATGAGCTTATCGCTTGTGAATAATGTTATACGGAATTTGTATTTAGTCCTCTTTGAAGGCTTTGCAAACCAATGTGTTTGTTATACAAACACATTGGTATACCGTATTTGATAAAGTCGTTGAAGTAAAATAATTAGGGATATTTCGGACCAACTTTGCCCTATTTAGGGTTCCGTGCCTCAAAAGGTAAAAAAGGAACCCTTATAAGATCACTCTCTTGTCCGTCTGTCCGTGTGTCACCACCGATTTTCTTAGGAACGGGTGGACCTAGCAAGTTGAAATTTATACCAGATACTGAGGTCTATAGTTCCTATTAGGTTCATAAAAATTAAGGTCCTGGGTCAACACGATAAAAAGATATGGGTAAATTTAGATTTTCGCGAAAACTTGTACCAAAAAAAGGTACCAAAATTTACCTTAATTTTCAACCCTTTTTTATTTTTCGGAATTTCTCTTTACTTGTGCTGTAAGACCTTGCTTTTAATCAAAATTGAAAATTCTAGGTCAACCGGAAGTACCCTATAGGTTTTGGGTCGAAAACCTATAGGGTACTTCCCATTTACCTAGAATCATGAAATTTGGTAAGAAGCAAGGTCTGATACCACAAGTGAAGGAAAAAAATCCGAAAGTCGTTAATTTGTTGTTATATCACATAAAAAATTGTTTTTGTGATTACAAACTTATATTTTGCGGTTAGATTGTTCACTTTGTCGTACATCGCAACCGCAAAGTCAAGTTTGTCTTTCGAAAAAGACGGGCAATTCTTTGAGAATTGATTCCCGAGATGGGCCTATACAAGTTTGTTTGCTTACCAAACTCTCGGTGCTCCAGTCAGACTCCCACTTGTCCGGGTTTTTAGGGTTCCGTACCTCGAAAGGAAAAAACGGAACCCTTATAGGATCACTTTGTTGTCCGTCCGTCCGTCTGTCTGTCTGTCTGTCGCTCAAGACCCTTTTTCTCAGGAACGCGTGGAGGTATCAAGCTTGAATTAATATCAAATACTCAGGTCTACTGTCCCTTGGAGCTGTGAAAAAATCCAACTTCTAAGCCAACGCGATCAAAAGATATAGCCGTTTTTAAACATATTTTATTTCTGCTTTGGCGATGTGCTCTGACTTTACACACTTTTAGAATCGCTTCAAAACTACAGTCACAATTACGGTGATGCTTTATTTAGTATAAACAGACGGCAATGCGGAACGGAAGGAAATATTCCTTTGCAAAAAGATCTGTGGTATCTTTCAGATCAGCCTAAACATCATCCAATTTGATCGTGTTAAGCACACATAACTGAATATCTGAAAAACAAACCATATTGTAAAACAAGTATGTAAATATATGTATAATCCCACTAATATTATAAATGTGAAAGTTTGGATGGATGGATGTGAAAAACCACTGAATCGATTGCGATGAAACTTGGTATGTAGATAGCTGGAGACCTGGATAAACGCATAGGCTACTTTTTATCCCGATATTCCCACGGGATCAGGACTTACGCGGCTGAAACAGCGGGGAGCAGCTAGTGTTAAAATAAGCATTATAATACACTAGCAGCGCCCCGCGGTTTCACCCGCGTAAGTCCCGATCTCGTCTCATCGCAAGTTTCATCGCAATCGGTTCAGTAGTTTTTGCGTGAAAGACAACACACAACCATACATCCTCACAAACTTTCACATTTATAATACATATTAGTAGGATAATATTATGCTGGGACATCACACATCGCTACATATGCCCATACTAAGCAGAGCTTGTACTATGGGCTCTAGAACACGGATAAACATAATTATGTACATATATATATATATTTTTTTGTAAATACATATTATACAAAGAAATCCCCAGACCCATCCAAGTTGACATGTTAATGCATACAAATATTTGCACAGAGCGGTAATCGAAACCGAATCGTGGCAGTCGAATGTACTACCATACCGCACCACAGAAGTCGTCAATCATTTCTTATTAAGTGCTAAAACATTTCATAAATTTAATTATGCAAATTAAACACAAGATTCGGACTTTTTATTTATGCTTCGTTATTTTGCTACATAATACGTAAAGGTCGAATGAGTCGTGGATTGAAGACATCTCTAAATAGCCTATCCTCGAATAGAATCTAACATTAAGCTTGTTAGTCCAATTATAATGCAGAGGAAGTTCAATTACGATACAACTTGGCCCGTGACGATTTGGTTTAATTTTGAATACATCACAGAAAACCCATTTATCCTTTACTACTTTTACTTACTTACTTTTCTTTTCTGTGTAGATTTCTCATCAGCTTTCAACAATGACAATGCAAGCCTCGGAAGAGGATAAAATCTATATTCATTCAGTTGAACCGAAAATAAATCATGCATTTTGGGATTACCGATTGTGACATATAAATTGTTTTACTGGATCTTATATAAATATTATACAAAAAAATAAAATTGAAGTGTCTGTTTGTAATGTGAAAATAATAGTTTTTTAAACTCATACAGTTATTTGCACGATACCTGTGCCTAAACAATCAGGTTTAAAAAATTTTGTCTGTGTGTTTGTTCCGGCTAATCTCCGGAACGGGTGGACCGATTTCCATGGGACACGACACTGGCAAATAGCTGGTGTTATAAGGAGTAACTTAGGCTACTTTTATTTTGGAAAAAATTATATTAGGGTTCTTCGCAAAATATATAAGTGTGTACACACGAGCGAAGCCGCGCGGGAACTGCTAGTTAGAAAATAAGACCGTAGAGACAACCCAAGCTTCATTGGTAAACAATGTCATTATAAGAGGAGCTTAATTTCTATAAAAGGACGTAAACCGGCCCACGCCTACTCCACAACCATCTAATTTGCATCAGCAACTAAGGCAATTTACGTTTTGAATGTATGGAGAGGAGATTAACAGATAGAAGAAGAGGCTATGCACTTCATCCCCTGCCCTTCCAATTTAAACTATTGGTGAAAATCTACACAGTACTTTTAGACCAAAGGTGACGCAATTGGAAACGTCGCATTTGTTATTGATAAAAAAGGTGCCATTTTCCCCTTCAGACTCGTGTCCACACCATTTTACCACACTAGTGTGTCGATGGTATAATACCTGTTACTCGTGGTCATACCACTGGTGTGACAATGGTGTAATACATGTTGCTTGTGGTCGTACTGGTGTGACAATGGTGTAATACATGTTGCTTGTGGTCATACTGGTGTGACAATGGTGTAATACATGTTGCTTGTGGTCATACTGGTGTGACAATGGTGTAATACATGTTGCTTGTGGTCATACTGGTGTGACAATGGTGTAATACATGTTGCTTGAGGTCATACTGGTGTGACAATGGTGTAATACATGTTGCTTGTGGTCATACTGGTGTGACAATGGTGTAATACATGTTGCTTGTGGTCATAGTGGTGTGACAATGGTGTAATACATGTTGCTTGTGGTCATACTGGTGTGACAATGGTGTAATACATGTTGCTTGTGGTCATACTGGTGTGACAATGGTGTAATACATGTTGCTTGTGGTCATACTGGTGTGACAATGGCGTAATACATGTTGCTTGTGGTCATACTGGTGTGACTATGGTGTAAATATGTTGCTCGTGGTCACACCACCGTTGTATATGATACTTCTTTGTGCACTTGACTGGCCACTTAAAGATAACATTTTCTTCAGACTATGCTTTTTGTTTCTGACAACCTCATTATATAAAAATTATTTGTGCACAATGGACACAAATTTTAATATTATTCAAAGGAAAGGAGGTGAAGTCCTCCTGCATAACGGCTACAAATTTTACAAACAAAAAGTATATGCCAATAAATCAATAATTTGGTTCTGTAGTAACAGGAGAAAAATGAAGTGTCGCGGATCAATCACAATAAAAGTAAGATTGGTGCGTTTATAACGAGAGACATCGCACTAACAATGTGATAGAGAGCTGGCATTCAAAACTTAACCGCCGTATCAATAAAAACTATGTTACAATTACAAAGTTGCTTACTGTTTTGTATGAAGAGGACATAGAAATTAATTGTGAAGTGCCATCTAAACAAAGGAGAATATAAAAAGAAAAAGACTATTTAATTATTAATGCTCAAATGGAGCTAATTCATAATCAATTAACAATAGGACATTTTTTTGTTTTGTTTTATAGGGGATCTGAAAGTTTTTTAATTTAGTTGATGAAATAAACTTAGTTATAGTTTAGTTTATTTTTATGTTTTTTAGCAGCGTGGTATACTTTTTGGGATAGTAAACCTAAACTCACAT